>PQVD01001943.1:46168-61292 GCA_003012265.1 Setaria equina
TCTAATTGATAATGTATTGCTGGTCAGTCTAATTTGATTAGAAAAAGGAACAAACTAGCTATTGTTTGTTTGTAGCTTTATCAGAAACACTAAGAAATTTTAGGAGAAATCAATACGTTGCTATTTATGCCATGCCGGCTGTACTGATATTTGATAAAGACATAAAATAGTCAAAGAGAGTTATCACATGTTCTTCATTCATTATGGTGATAAAATGATTAGATCGCTGGCTTGCTTACTTCAACAATCGTACATCCAATTCATTTAAGTTTACCAACTAAAAAAAGGGCACTATTAAAGATTTACGTTACTACAGTTCCTATCACTCTTCGCGGTTAACATCAACAAGAAAGTTCGCGCACAATGTTGTTGTTTACTTTGAACAGTAAAGAAAGAATTAGTTCGATGTTGACAACTTTGTTGTGACTGATAAACTCTATAACACATTTCTGAAGTATACTTTACTCCATTCGTAGATGAATGAATAAACTAAAGAGATATGATAGGAATGAATTATCCAAATGATTACTTAGATACAGCTGATGTCGTGAGACGAGAGAAGATAGTTCAGAACATGGAAAATATTTAACGGAGCGGGGAGCCGATTATTATTTGTAAAGTAGTGAAATTAGTTTAGTATTATCTGACAGTGGATGAAATAGAGATGCGCAAGGACTAAATAATATTGAAAAAGTCATTTTCTTCTTTGATATTCTTTTTCATTTTGCTACAAGTACTTCTTCAATTATATTAAATGCAATTGGTAATCCAAGTTCTAACGAAAATAGTACCTTTCAGAGAGAAATATCTTTAACTAATCAGATTTCCAGTTTGCACTTCCTTTTTTGATAGAATCTGGAGTATCATTCTCAATCCACATTAATTCTTTGTTAGTATTTTTGATTTGAAAAATGTTAACAACAGAAAAGTTATGAGTTGAAATATGTGAAATGCTGCTAGAATCAAAGATAACCTAAATCAATGAAGAAATATTTAACTGAAGATAAGGAAGCACGTTAAGTAAGCACATCTTTCGCAGAGGCAAACAATATAAAGCGATTACTTTAACAGCAGTTAGAGCAATGAGACTGCCTCGATAAAACCAGTTATCTTTGAGAAGTTATATTACTGGTTTGTGCTTTACGGACAGAATTTTGCCCAACTTTAATCAAATTAGGAGAAGAGCAGTGTGGAGGAAAGAAATATGTTATGATAAAGCTCAACTTGCGCCCGAAGATCTATCTAATAAACCGGAATTTTTTTCTTGCCATCCGTTGTTTAAAGGTATATTGTCAAGGAAAAGTGTGGAAAGAAAAATATATTATACTAATTCTTTTCTTTTATATTAGAAAACATTACTTCTCATGCGTTGATGCTACTGCTGAAGTTGCAGTCACTTAAATGCTTCTGTTTTAGATAAAGGTGCATCACTACACGAACTTTAAAATGTATAGGAAATGTCTTGTTTGAATCTGAAACAGAAAGAATACCAATGCAAAATTAGTGGAATTGTTTATTTGTACGAAAAGCAATCGTCTTCCAAAGCAAGTTAATGACAATATTTAATTTTAGGTTAAGGTGATAAAAATTTTAAAAAGTATCGATTGTTTTAATCTTAAAATATTCCATCTAATAAAGGAGAACTCGATGAGTAGTCGTTAGCAGCTAATAAGAGGACGAATGAGAATGAGGAAACTATAATTAATAAAAGAAATGAAGTTGAATTCACAGGTGTAGAAGATGAGCGTAAAGGATGAAGACATATATAGGTACTCTTTTAGGAGCATTATTATTATTACTTAATGGGTCATTCAGGGAGGCGAAAATTTGAAAATGAATTAAACTTCTGCTCGCTGATTTGATGGCATACTTTTTCGTCAATTTGTGCCAGCCAGTCGTTCAGCAGCCCATGCTGTCAATACATACATATGTACACACAGTCATATATTTGTATGTCCTCAATTTGGGCGCACCTCTGTTGCTTTTAACTAAATTTAAGGTTTCAAAAAGAATAGTCATACTGAACATCCGACCAATGAAGCTTCCAAGGTACCTGCTGAAGTTGCGAAAAGGTAAGGTGTGGTCCGCTTCTGCTCACGGAATTGCCGATTTGCAACTTTTTAGAAAGCTAAATCGAGTATCTCCATGATAGGTAGCTGTGGACATTTTGTAGGTAAACAAGGAACAATTTATTCAGGTGCATTTACAGTGGAGAGTAATTTATTCTAAGCAGGTTTCTAACAGAAGTTTTTTTTTTTTTGGATTGTACGAGTTCAATTATCAATCGATTAGAGCTTCCCGGAGAGATAAAGTTGAATCGATTGTGCTAAAGAAGATCTAGGAGAAGTGAACAAGTTGTGTAATGATGTGCTACCTCTTCGAGCAGGCATCTCACTGCCATTGACAGTTAATTTCGATCACTAATACTGACGGCCCTTCTTTCCTGTCCATTTTGTTCCATCGTTCGAATAGAAAAGAAATATAATGCACAATGTGCACTACATGTCAAGTTATTTTCTAAAAGTTCCATTTTATAACTGTTCTCCACGCTTAAATGAATTACGCCTGTCGACGGTGTCGTAAATAAACAGTGGCATACCTGTGCTTCTTAATTAATGTTCTTTGAAGAGTTTGTAAACTGGAAAAGCACGAGAAGGTAATGTTGGCTCATTCAAGGAAATATTCATCATAAATTGGGTGCTGAAGCATTTATAACATGCCTTTGTTGAAGATGGACAAGAGTTGTGTGTAAAATGTTAATTTTTATTCATTAGCTTAAAACTTCTTTGCTCACACCTTTATCTCTTGCTAATTGCTGATTGACTTCTCTTGATAACGGTCTCCCGCTGTACCGACTGAATAATTAAGAGAATTTCGGCCAAAAGTCTTTCAACATATATCACTTTTCGAAGATCTGACAGTTGAGTTGCGGTTTTAAAAAGATTGCCATTATCGACAAAACGTCAAGTGATCCACTGAAAGGCTAAATCTTATTTTAATGCTACTACTGACACCCATTGACGATACAATTTCTGTCGTCCTTTTTAAATTAAACGATGAATGCAAATGTTTGTTTGCTCCATCTCATCCTCGAGCTTTATAAAAAAACTTCATAATATTTTCCCTCACAAACGAATAGATAAATAAGAAGCAATTCGCGCAACATAATTATTATCATTACCATTATCAAAATCATTATCATCAACATCATCATCGTCGAGTTGGCATCCACAGAACGAATGTATGATGGCATCATCTGGAGATAAAGAAGTAATGCTAGTTGTTTCAGTAGCAGTATAGGGAGAAGTTCAACGGTCTGATGTTTCAAAGCTCACGTTACACTTTAGCCAAGCAATCTTCTCTGTGGGATGCTTCTTCTCATTTCTTCAGTTCCCTGAACTTGAGGTGCTGCTACTTGTTTAACATTAGATGCTGAATCCACAACAAGAAAGTTAGCTAGTAAAGAGGGAGGAAACAACTTCCGGTGGTAGGGCACCGTTTGTCGACTTAATTTTATGGCATCCTCTGTGTGCCTCATTCTCATTCTCATTGCTAGCCTCTCCTTCCTCTCCAGAAGTCTCGAGATCGAAACATCGCAACCACTCCCTTACTACCATCATCACCCTCTACGGCATCTCGATGACAACGGTGCTAATCAGGCGTCAGCTTGTCTCATCAATTAGCGGTGATGCAACTCCAACTCGTACGAATTCGCTTCCGAAGGATCTCCTGTTTCGGACTGTCTTCTCTTTGGAGTTTTATTAAAAGCACAATCTCAGTGATTTTAAGTACCCTTCAGTTACTACTAGTTTCATGTAGCACATTGTAATTCAATTCCCTTCTTGAATTTTTGTTCTAACTTCCAGAATCTCCAAGATGCCTTGCTTTCATTTTTAATATGATGCAAAAATCAATCAAACTTTCTGCTTTTTAGTTCCATTGATTTCATTTATTTTTGATTTATTTCGGTGGCACATTCCTTTATTTTGTTTCTCCAATTGAAAAATTTTACGCTTTTTGCTTATTCCAAAAAAGTTTGCAGATTTATCAGGTCTCCTTGCTTTATTAAATAAAATTTACCTGTAATGATATGCTTTCCTTTCTCTTCTTCATTCAAACTTTTTCGGTTGATAAGCTGAAAATAAAAACATCCTGTTTCATATTAATGTAACGAATCATTTTTCCTTGTTTTTTCTTTTCTCTGCTACTTCCGTTAGGATGTTCATTTTGATGGTTGTCCGGAAGAGCAGAAGTCACACTTGTATGTATGCAACAAAAGATTCTTAACTGTTTCATCCGCCGACCATATGCTTAAGTTATTCAAAGTTTGCTTGTAAATCTCTTCTAATGTATTTTGAAAATTTCAACTGCTGAAGAGCTTACGATCCCACTATTCTGCTTTATTTCTCGCCGTTTGACCTTTACAAGCAAGCTTTTGGTTATTCACCAATGTTGTTTCTTTTAAAATGATTCCTGAATCAAATGTCCAACCATTATTTCATCATCATCGATGTCAAATGTTAAAAAGTAGTTACCAGAAATACTGCAGTAGTGTTCGGCATATTTTAGCCGAATATGAACCATTACATCTATATGATTTTACTGAACTTTTTCTCATTCAGATATTCATTTTTTTAAACATATTGGATTCTAGTTTACCTGGACGCAGCCTTAACTTTCACTTTTCACTCTTTTGTGAAATACGTCTTATTTGTAATGTTTCATGGAGTTTTCTAAAACCCAAAAAAAAAATCTACAAACTGTGTAAAAAGTCCGCAAACTTCATGTGATGCACCGTTAAATTATTTTTTAATTTGTAAACTTCTCTATAAAAAAGATTTACTTTTTCCATTTATATTGCATTGACTTTTTAGTCTATTATTGCATTTTTATTTCCGAATATTAATTGTTGTCTTTCTACGTTCTGAGACGCGTTTTGCAAAAGCTTTTGCTTTTTTAGTTGAAATAGTTGATGAGACAGAAAGTGATTTCATGCATGTTTATTAGCTGCTGTAATAAACCGAAATTAACTAAATAGCTAGAGATATCTGATAATCATCATCTCAACTAATTTCCAATCCAATAATTTGAATATTTGCTGCTATCACTATCGTACAGATTTAATATTTCACTTCTCTTACTTCATTATTATTTACTTTAGCAACAAGATTTTGATAATAAATAAGTCGTCAGAGAGCTTCGCCCATGAAAGCGCATGCCTGCAAATACTTTTATTAATCCATCAAGAGTTGTTGGAAATTATTTTTCTTCTTGGATTTTCTAGTGATTGGGAGATTTCCTTCTATAATACCATTTTAAATGTCGAGAAAATTTAATAAGTTTGTAAGGAAAACTTGGTAGTTTTTACTGCAATTACCAGGATTGTCCTGGCATTCATTGCAACAAACATAACCGCACGACAGATAGATTCCTCAAAGTAATCGCACCTTGAGTAATCATACCATTCAGTTTACGAGGATTCGTATTCATTCACGTAAAGAGCAGTTATGAAGTCTTAATTCTTGCAAAACAGAAACCGAACAGTACGCCAATAACGGCTATTACAGAAATTAAAAAATGATTTTGCTTCTTTTCGGCCATTTCTTATTAGAATATTAACTAAAAGGCAAAATTTTTTCTGAAGTAATTGAGAACTGAAATTAATCGAAAAAACCTATGGATCTATTCGGCTCATGCATCAGTTGTTCGTTCATAGGTGATCAGCTTCCAACAGATCTATTATCATTTCTCAGTTCGTTTTTTGCTTGTGTTCTTTTCTTCCTCTCCTCCAAATTAAAAGAAAGATTTGATTTGAACCCCTCAGATTCTAAGAATTTTCCTGGATAGTAGTTTTCCTGTTAGAACCATTCTAGTTGATGAGGAGTGATAATTTCAAGTTATTCCGAAATACAATTAATTTGCAATCTCTTAATCTTAAATCATTATTTTTAATTAGTTTTATACAGATCCTTACCTCTTGGTTGTATCTTTTCTTGGACTTCATTTTTCTTTTTCTTTTTTTTTTTTTTTTTTTTTTTTTTTTTGACTTTATTTTTTTTTTTTTTTTTTTTTTTTTTTTAAAGTAACAAATTTGAAATTTATCGTTGGAAGGAAGGGAATGAGAGTCCGCTACATCATTTGTTATAAACAAATCTTTTTTAGCTCTGCTTCTTAATATGAGAATAAGACTTCAAATTCTCATTGCTGTGACTGAATCAATTAGTTAAGTCCCCTTCGAATCCTTTCTTTTTTTTTTTTTAAATTAAATTGAATTTCAAACTAATTGTTAAGAAGTGATGTAAATCTATTTTTGAATCCTATTGTTTGGTCTCACACTATTTTCACACATTGACGGTGGACCATTAATAATGTTAATGATACTTACAAGTACAAGTGGAAGTAGCTTAAACTTGCGGATAGATATCATTTGGTTTTGAATTCAGAAATTTCCGAATTACTGGAATAAAGCTGACAGTGATGGATGCATTTCATTTCCTACAGCTCATATAGTTAATGAAGTGATGAGAGCAGAATGGCAGGCCAAATTATATTTTTTATTAGTATTGTTCAGTTTCCGAAAAGCATTATCTGGAAATTTTTTTATGGGCTCAGAAAGCAAGTTATCGGTTTCTCCGGATTTTGCAAATAACTAGCTATCTGCGGTAATCGAATGATGAACAATATGTGCCGCTTTTATTTATCGGTATTTTAAAATCAAATCAAGTCATTGAAAAAGATTATCCAAGCAGTGTTGTCAGGATTTATTCCAGGAATTGTTTAACTTCAAACAAAGATGGCTCTTCTCCTGCAAGCAGAGCAACTGAATTGAGCGGAAATTAGTAAATCATGCTTAGAATGATATTTTATCATTTAGAGCTCTGCTTTACTTTTCAAATGCAAAAAAAAAAAAAGAAAAAACCATTATTTTTCATACGTCTAGCTTACAACACACTATATCTTCTCTCAATAGCTTTCCATTTTCAAACAGAGAACATTAGACAATAAAGAAATAACTTCGAGAATTACTTATTTATAACTTTTTAACGAGTGATATATTTTGTCATGATTTGTAGCTGAATGATTTTATTAATCGCAAACAAAATTATATTATTGTTATCGCATGGAAAATTAATGCATAACGGAAATAAAATAGCAGCGATCCGATTTCATTAATATTTTCTTCGAGCATAACATAATGCAGTTTCCTTCCACTCTTACAGCCTTCTAATTTCCTGTCCTCTTTCCGGTTTTTCTTTTTTTTCTTTCCTCTTTATTTTTTGGTGCAAAACAAGGAGAGAGCAAGTGAAGAAAAAACCAAGAAAAAAAAAAAATATATTAATTTTTTGAAAAAAAAAAAAAAAAAAAAAAAAAAAAAAAAAAAAAAAAAAAAAAAAAAAAAAAAAAAACAGGAAGTGATAAATACGCTGTTATCTGTTAGCTATCACTCGTTTAGCTTTCACAAATTTCTTCAATCCGGCACCATTTCAGCCTATTCCATTTCACCTCACTGCATGCCCACCTGTTCGACTACCGAAATATCTTAAGTTCTTAGGTTATCTGCCCTTCTATTATTTCTATTTATTCTAAACGCTTTTTCTTGCTTTGTTTACAAAAAGAAAAAACAAAATTGACACTTTTTGCTCAATTCCTATCAAATCGTTTAGTTATCTTTTTGCTTCACACAATTTTCTTCCTTTGAACGATTCTTTTACAAATCTGTTTTTCCCCTGAATTCGAAAAACTTCTAATCAACGACCGAGAAGATCATCAGTGTCATAAAGCACTTGATTCAGATTGGAAAAGCTCATACGATAGCTATTTAAAACTATTAGATTTCAAAGTTTTGTTTCATTTACATGGATATTTTCAGCACAAAAATAACTGAAAATAAATAGTTGTGAATTTTCATTTTCAAATTGAAAGTTCATTCTTCTTTAATGGACACCAATGATTTATTGAGGAATTTTTTTAAACTATTTTTCCTCAAATTCTATTTGCTATAAGGTGTTTAGGGAATTCGAGCATAATTGATGTCTGTTCCTCTGTGTTGAAACCTAAAGTAAATGACTTGTCAGACTACTGTTAGTTTGATAAAAGCTTTAGTAGTTGTTAATAGTGTCTATCACAAGATTCAATAAGCATGCAGTCACATTTGTATAAATAATAACGGTATAACAATGAGTTTGTGCTTGTAGATTCGGTTATATATTACTTATAATAATATTGTTGGTATGCTATTTCAAGTTGAAAGAAAGTTTATTATTTATCCAACTTACTGTCTTCACAATTGTTTCTTTTAATTCTGATGCAGTAGCTATATGAAACAGAATACAAGATTATGTCGAGAAGAGCTTCTTTCAAAATGCATTTCTGGAATTTGCAGGGAAACTATTGAATTGTGTTTATTATTGAATACAGTATGTAGTAATAATGCTGAAGAAAATTCAGGAATTTTCTTGTAAAATTCACAAAGTGCATGGTAGGAGAGTCAGTTCTTGAATTTGTAAGTGTTCTTTTCCTGGCAGTTTCAAATTTGCATTTGTATTTTCACTGTATTTTGGCGGAATATTTGCTAAACTATGATCAGTGTTTCAGAAACAAGAGCAGAATTATTCAGCGTGAACGGTTGCTTTCCGGAACGTTAACCAAATAAATCATAGCAAATCTTAGGGAACACGCACGACTCAGTGTTTTGTGAACTAAAATATACAACTTATCATGTTGTTGCAACGACTGAATGTCTGAATGAATCACTGTTATATTGTACTGATAACAAGCTACGGTATTTTTTGAATAATGTGCTAATTCTATTCTGCGAACTGAAAACGGCCATCACTACGATGAGAGACGATTGATTATTTTTCGATGAATAGGTCGTTTGAAAGCTGAAAGTGTAGGAGTTGGATAAGTGGATTAGTGATTAACGATTGATGCTAAACGAAACTGGTGCTGAATTTTGAAGGGTCATTGAATGGAAGGTAAGGAATCACTCGAAACTTTTAAAATCAACCATCAGTTCATTTCTTCATTCTGTTTATTTATTTTACTTCTTAGTGATTCATAAGTGGTCATTACTTTTTCATAGCTTTTTCTTCTAATACAATGCCATAGTTTGAAAATCTGTTCATAATCAAAGAAGAGACAAAAAAGACAAATCAAACACTAAGACCTTTTTTGAATATTGAATTTCATGTTTTAGAAAAGTAACAAGAATGTTTGAAGTTTTAGGTCGATCTTGCCTTAAATCACCATATGTAGGCAGTAGAAATGAAAAGCAAAGCTTATTTGTTTTAGTCTTAATTATCAAGAGAATGAAATGAAATAATATTTTTTCATTTCCATATGCTTTTATCTGCAATAGTCTCATGCGAAAGAATGAAAAAGAGGTAGTTTGCATCAAGTTAGGCTGAAAATTTAAACCAGTTTCAGTACCTGCTGAAAAATTCGTTAAAAAAGAACGAACCTTCGACATAAGCTTCCCAATGTTCAGCCTAATTTGGCACAAACTGCTCAAATATTATCAGGAGAATATTAAGTTTGACTAAAAACTAAAAATTTTGCTGTTTTCTTTCACTTGGATCGAGTGGGTTGGTTTCATCGAGAATCTATCCACCAAATAGTATTGGAATTTTCCTGCTTTTCAGCTCAAGAAAGTGACAGATGGCGACAGTTTTGCATGCAGTACGCAAAGTCAGTCGCTTTCAAATTCGCGGAAAGTTGGCAGCAATATTCGACAAATGCTGGTATCGGTCAAGGAAGCGTCCCTGTTCCGGATATAGTCCAACAATTTACTAATAAATTAAGCGAAGAATTAACAGAAAGGCTAACTACACCTAATGTTATTCTTCCGGCAACAACCTTTCTGCAAACGGTATGAATTATTCTCGATTTCTTCTACTCTTCCATCTCTCCTTTTTTTACTCCCTGTTTTTGTCCTGTACCTTTCAGACTTATTTCATTTCTTTAGCTCTACTAATTTATCTTGTAAGGAGTGACCAATTGATGAATTTAGCTACAGGTATCTTCACTTACCTGTCACGGCCCGAGGATTCTCTGCTAGCACTCTTGCTCATGCTTCAAGCGTAGAGTCTAATCATTCGTTCCTTCGCATGTGAAGAGCCGGCGATCAGTCTCCGTTGAAGCTTGAATTATTTCCAGAATGTTTCATCTAATCGTACGGCTACTGACAGCGTCACCTACCGTGATCGGTCCTATGATTGGAGATCCCTGAACGAGTATGAACGACCAGCCAGCATCCCCGATATCGCCTGGTTGTCACGGTCAAAGTCTGAGATGGCATCGAGAGGACGCAGCATGCTGGTCAGTTCTCGTTTCTTTGATTCTCGAATATCTTTACTCTGAAAACAGTACTAAATCATTTTATATGGTAGGGTTAGGAGCGATCCTGAACTTATTCAGTAATTCAGGTTTGCTTCATACACCGAAACTGACCGCTCTAAATGATTGTTCTTTTTAATTTTCACTTCAAATTTAAATGTACCCTTAAAACTTATCCAAATTCTAGGTAGACTCAATGACTCAGCATCAACCGGCATCCTCTAATTCTAGTCGATCTTCAACTAAGCGACTTTCCTGGTTTCGGTCACACTTTCAAGCTAAAACAACGGTTGAATTAATTCGGGAGAGTAATGTAAGGTAAGACTATTTGTTTGTTTATTCCCTTCTCCAAATGATTTTCAAATTTTCGAAATTGAATTTTGATTGATTTTTTCTAGTGATAGGGAACGCAGGAGGAAGGGAGGGGCAGAAAAAGAACCGAGAACAGTACAATCTACAAGAAAAGAATAAATAAAGCAAGAGAAACGACTTTTAAGTTAGAACATCTCTTCCTTTATTATTTAATCCAACTCTGTTCAAGCTGATTTAATTAAAATTTGAGTTCTTAGTTGGCTTTGAAACTTCAACGAGTTTAGTCTTGAATCATTACTGGGTGATCTACTACTGCTTAACTAGTGTTTAAACTTTTTTTCTATTTAGGTATATGAGTGGTTCGGAACTTGAAACGAAACAGTGGCGAAAATGCAGGCTGTGCTTAGTGAAAACAGCCGGTGGGTATCTATTGGAGTTTTATTCGCCACCCAAGGTAAATGACATTTGAAACAGTCTTTTGTAATAACTTCACGAATTATTTTTAGCTTCTGAAATGATTCTTTCTGACAGTTATTTCCCAAATGTGTTGCTGATATAAATTTCAAAAACCAAAATGCTACGATGATATCAGTCATTGTATGATTTTTATAATTACGAAATTTGAGATGATATCGAATTCAGCGTGACTTTCAAAGGCTTAGTTTGCATATCCTGGAAATATTTTAAGTTGAAATTGCGTTACTGTTTAGTAAATGGATTTTTTTAGAGCAGTCGAGCGAAATCGGGCATTTTTTGTTTTTTAATAATGGAAGTCAGGGAAACAACACCGTTGGAATTTGAAGATGGAAATGAATCGATATTTGCTATCCGAGGATATAACGATGTTTGTTTCATTTACTTAAAAAGCCTTCTGGAGGTTTGAGGAAGTATTTCTATCCCTCCTAACTGGTGGATTACGGCTTTGCTAGGCTCGTACACATTTGCAAATCTCAGCAGTTCTAGGCAGAATATGTGATTGAGGCAAGGAATCCGCAAGACTGTAAACAGTGGCTAGCTGTGATACAAAGTTGTGTATCGGAGAACGACCCGACTACCACTCAAAGGTTCGTTCGGCAACCATCTGCTCCACCGACTGGCTCTGGCTTTCTTCGAAATCGGCAATTTTTTTCGACGCGGTAATTTTTTTCTTGCTATAATAAAAAATGAATTACCAAGTTTCAGAAATAGAACAGGGGAGATGATATTTAGCAGTTGAATCTTATCATGATAAAATTGTAAACATTTCTTTCCGTCATCTTTCAAGTTATCGAAAAATGAAGTTATTTAGAAAAAAATCTCATGCAGCTTTTTCGGGATTAGCAAGATAAATTAATCTGATGCTTCTAGGTGACTTGCATCTCTCATGACATGAGATGAATTATATTTCTGCATTACAATTGGAATTTGATTCTGAAATTTGAAGCCTGTAAAAGAGGTTACAGGTCATTAAACAATGTGCATTCGATGACATCGATGGGGATGGAAGCACGAGTCCCGATACGAACAATACATGGTTCCATACCCGGGCTCGAGATCTATCCCTGGTTCCATGCACGTCTGTCCCGTAGTGTAAGTGCACGATTAGTACTTCACAATGGAGTTGATGGACACGGCTTATTTCTCGTGCGTCAAAGCGAAACACGTCCTGGCGAATTTGTATTGACATTCAACTGTCAAGGAAAAGCTAAGGTTACCTTTCCTTCATTTGTTGATGAACTCTATGTCAATTTAACTCCTCCGACACTTTTACTTAATCGAAATATTTCTGTAAGATGAATCAGCAATTGTAGCACGTACGGATCCTGATGATGCCTGATGGAGAGTGTCGCATTCACCAGATGATTTTTGAGACAATGATTGATCTCCTGGAATATTTCCGAGACAATCCAATACCTCTCGAAAGTTCGTCAACTCCACCGATACTTCTCAATGAATATGTTATTTGTGCGTTTTTCGTATTATTTAATCCTTTTTTTCTTTACTGTTCTTATACAATGTGTTTGCCATTCCTTGATAAATCGTATATTAAAGGAACATCGATCATAACAATTTAGTATAAGAGTGGTACTCGTAAAGAAATAATATGAGTTGATTTCAGGTTGGCGTCGACGATCGCTTGCTTCGCTCGATTTGGACTTTCGAGACTTTTTGACATATGCTGGCTCTGTTCGATTAGATATCCGTGCACTAGAAGAACTCGTACGGCATGAGCAACACGATCGTCAGCATCGGACTACAACACTTAATAACAGCTATCGTTATCAGTGAAAAATGTCATTAATCATTACTATCAGTTCGAATTAATAATATTGGAATTCCATAATAATCATAAAAGTCAAAAAATGCAGTTAAGTTTTAGTATTCTTAGAAATACGACAAATAGAGTCCTGAGGCTCGGGGGAAATGTTGAACGTTTTAGATAACACGCTCAGTTTTGCTTGCTCACATCTTCTTCAATTACTTTTTCTGCTAAATCTGACGATATATCAAGAAACATATATATATATATAGTAATTATATATAGTAATTTTATATATATATATATATATATATATGTGTTTCTTGCCATTTGTATTTTATTCGTTGCCATATCGGATCAACCTTGTTCTCTGCCAGTTGATATCTGATGGATAGTACAATTCAATCACAATATTTTTCAAACTATTTTGTCAAGTATATACAACTTTTTCTTCCGGAACTTCAAAGCTTTTCTTCGGGAATGGTAGCAGGAGGTTGTACTGAGTTTTGAATACTTCTGACTGGTTAAATCAATATGTTCATCAAAGAGTGGAATTTTGTTGACTTCTCGGAATTATAGAAGATGGTCAATGATTACAACCAGTATACGATCTCCAATCAATCCCTCGGAAAACTACCTCCGTATCCATTTTCGGTATTTCCACCGAAAGAAAATATTTTAAGCCCTACTTCCTTCCCTTCCTTATTTGTCTAATTCGTACCTCTCCGCTCTCCGTGCCTTATTAAACAGAACTTTTAGTTCCGTGTGTCCAAACACCAATGATTTATTTGTGCAGGTCCTTCCTTCTGGTCATTCTTTTTTATTGTTTCTTTGTTTTGCTCTCTATTTTGTTACGCCTTTCTTATATTTTCTATGCATTTTTAAAAAATGTATCTGCCACGATAAGTGCTACTTGTTTTCCCTCACGGAAAGGAGAGTAAATCTGTAATTATGTATAGGCATTTATATTTTTCCGGAAGCCCGAACAATAGCATCAGTCAGTTTTGCGGGTAAGGTGATGGGAAATCGCTGCATGGTAATGGACGGGTAAAAATGACTTTCCTGTGGTTAACCGTTGTTGTTGGCACACTGTTATGGGAGTTCGTAAATCTCTCAGAAATTTTGCTGTCAAACTGTGTAATTTATTATAATGAAGAAACGATTTGTGCGAGTGTCGCACTATGTTGCCATCTACACGTCACTTTCATATCTGTGGTTCGCTTCACTCATTTCGTTTCCATTTCTTAAGTGAAAGGAAACCTTTTCGCAAAGGTCTATTAGAGAGAACACTTAGTTACGTAATACGAAAAGGGTACTACGTTATGAGAAAATTCCACGTCTGTCTGCAACTTTTTGGAACTCATTTTCAACGTTTATTTATCAACTTAGAAGTAGCACAGCATTATCTCACGTACATTTTTATCTTTTACGGGATAAATCCATAAATAAGCAAGCCATCTGAATCTCTCTACTATTTCAGTACTACAGGCCTATTTCGTTATAGAAATAAGGAGCAAAAGCTGCTTTGTCTAAAATTATTTTGAGCCTGTTAACGTATGTTAATTTTATCAGTGCATCATTCAAAATGCAATGATCATCGTCTAAGGCAGTGTTATAATAATACGTCTATATTATAAATAATTAATAATTTATTATTATTGTTAAATTATATATATATATATACTTTTTTTTCTTTTTTTAAACAATTTATTTATTTAGCATTTATTTTTATTTTTTTTTTTTTTTATTTTTTTATGTATTTATTTAGCATTTATTATTATTAATCACTTGATTTACTCATTTATGTATTTATTTGTTTGCAAATGAAGGAATTATTAAATATACATAACTTCTCTTCCAGTGCAAATGCCGCTGTGAACAAAATTTATTTCAATTACTGCTTTTACTTTCAGCGGCTCTATACGTCCAGCAAAAAAATTACAGTAAAGAAGATATTTTGTTTTGAAGGACACTTCACAAGGAATATAAGTGGAAAGGGATGAGCTCAGTTGTGATTTCAACAAGCAGTTCGACGATGAAAAAATTCACAGTGTTTCAAGAAATTCTGAGAAAAAAAAGAAACATCAGTCTTGCTGGCTTGTCACTTTTGATTTTAATCTTTTGGGAAATATGAGTTCGTAGTTCTATCGTTGTACGAACTTCATCGTTTTTGGAAAATTGTCGCCCTTGTGGAAACGAGCTGTGTGGAAATCTTTCATTTACTCATACAAATAA
>PQVD01001945.1:7549-24606 GCA_003012265.1 Setaria equina
TTTTTTTTTTTTTTATTTAAGCCAATAAAAAAAAAAAACCAAAAAAAAAGATTGAAAATATACATTTGGTAAATTTATAAATTATATTCATACCGATCTATTAAAATTTGCTCCACTTTTTTTTGCTCATCAATAAGCCATTGCTGATAATCAGTGATTTGCTGATTAAGTTTAGGTATTATCACTTGATGTGTCACTTCTTCTGTTATCTTTTCAAAAATCCTCCACAAATTCGATGAAATTCTTACACTTTCTCGAATTGCATCTACTTTATTTGCACCTTCACCTTCTATATCAACCTTTTTACTTCGTAAATTGTACATTTATCCGTATGAGAGCAAATCAATCACTTACAATGAGAAATTCATTTATTTTGGCAACATTAAGAAGTTTTCCTAAAAAAAAAAAAAAAGATTTACATAATTTAAAAAATAAAAAAATTATTAGTCATGAATGGAAAGAGTGATTGATTATTTTGATCACGTTATGCAACAAGTTTAATATATTGAATGTTTTTTTTTTTTTGTTTGTCTGCTATCAAAGTGATATATCAGATGTAACGTACGTCATAGATTTCTTCACGTATTCACGTTTACAATTAGCTTATACATGTTAACACTTGAAAGGATTAATGAAGTTTGTAGAAAAATAAATCCTCTGGATGACATAACTGTTCCTTTTTTTTTTTTTCTTGTTTTCATGTGAATAATCACATTCATCTATCATATTTGTATATTTGCCAATGTTTCAAAATGATATTTTATCAGAATGTTTATCAGACATTTTATCAGTCTAACTAAATTTTTATCAGGAATAAATCATTATTCATATTGCATGCATCATACATCGACAAATTATTATTATACAGTAGTATGTTAGTTGTTGAAAATGTTAATTTCATTTCAAATAAATACATCAGTCATGTTCAGTGATAATATGTCTGGTAGTATTTTCCACAGAAAATTGTTGAAGACATGGCTGAAGAATTATTCCTGGTAAAATTTCATCACTATTCACGGTAACATTAATGAGCGTTGCATTAATTGTTAGCATGATTAATTGCTTATTAGAGCCTGGGATACAACCATAATGAATGTAGGATTGTTTATTGATGTTCTGAATATCCATATTTAAGATTGTTTTATATTCACAAGATATATATTCATTTACTGTTTGACAATCTGCAAACGGTAGCTCACGTTGACGTGTTTCATTTAATTGATCAGCGTAATGCCACGATAGCTGCTTGCATTCTGTTATACTCAATAAATGTTTTAATAGATCCACGTAATGTACGTGAATACCGCTTATATCTTCAAGCTTTTTCTTAAGTGAAGCTAATCGACGATAAGGTATATAGCAGAATAGCACAGAAGCTGCAAGCATTAACATCAATCCAATACAGCGTATAACAAAGAATAAATTCATCGGAATAAAGCAACTTGCACGGTTGTTTATTAGAAATGACACGAATTAACGTGTGAGAAATCTTTTTCAACAGTCGGTAAATTTGTATAACTGGAAGAAGAACACGAATAGATGTAATATTTTGTAATACTTATTGGTATGCAAGAAATTGTTCGGTAAAGAAAAAGAAAAAATATGATGACGAAAAATTTGATAGTTATGTAATTTGTTATGTAATTTCGTTATGTTACAGGATGAAAAACTTTATTTACAGTTATATTTGTTCAATCAGTGATGCGAATTAATAAAACTGCCACTTAGGTCAGGGAAAGACCGCAAGTCTATAATCAAATGGGATGAAATTATGGCTAGCATACAAGAGTTAGTATGTCTTCTCGAATAGAACCTATTTGTAATTCATTGAAAGACATACAATTCACTTTTAAACAGTACAAGTAATGGTGACATGAGTGATTCACATATGGACAGGTATATTCATCAACATAATTCAAATTGCGGACAAATAGAGTGACAGAAAAGAAAAAGAATTCATGAAAAGAAACAAAAACATCGATAAAAGGGATTCAAAAATGACTGTAAAAACAATAGTAAGAGACTACGGGGTCAGTAATTAGTAAAGCAGTAAGAATATAAAGGTAAGCAAAGAATGCTGACCGTTAAGCATTATGTTTTATTATGTTCAATACGCCGATACCTCTCAAGGATTAGACAAAAGAAACAATTGAGTCAAGTGAGCCGATTTGGACAGCTCTATTGGTAGTTCATGGAAATGCTGCCTACAGAATGTTACTTCTCTTGTTTAATTTTATTCATGTTTGAAATGGTGATGGGAAGCTGTTCCTAATTGAGGCAATAATCGAAACGGACAATTTTAAAATAATAAATGACTTCTGAGTTTTAATTTTTCCCTTACCTTGACTTCGTTTCTTTTTTTCCAAATAAAAATTATCGCTGAATTCGAAATTAACCGATACCTATAACTGGAAAAAATTGCAAGTACCCAGTTATCCTGTTTTTTTTTTTAAAGAAAAAATAACTTGTGGAATTCTTCTAGAGCTCACTAAAAAAAAAGTAACAGCTAATGTTAAAAGAATTAGCACAAATGTTGCTGACGTCAACCACTAAAATAAATCATTACAGAAAAAAGATTAGCGCATAAGAAATCGAGAGAGAGAATGAAGATGAAATGTTAAAAAAAAAAAGAAAAATGGTTGTTCCCTGCTTTTATATTCTTTTATTCCATCAGCATTTTCATGAAGAATGTAGAATATAAAAAAGCAGGGATATATTGTAAATATCACCTAAAATTCTCATGTTTCAAACAAAAATGAGATTTGAAATTTAATTGTTGTTTATGTCTAACAGCATCTAAACAAATGCTTCTGGCAAACTGTAAGTACAACTGATCACTATACTACTGCTATTATTGATTCTATTGATGATGCTGTCGTTGATGTTGCTGTTTTTGTTAATTTCCAGTGATACAGAAAAAATGAAAGGGACGGAGGCAGGTAATGGTCCTAAATAAGAAATTCCATTAAATGCTCAGAAATGGAGCCATGTTGATAAAACTGCCGAGTGCTAACTCTTCATCATTCATTTTTCGTCCACTGTGATCTGCTCGCGAACCGGCCATTTAATTTCCGCTAATGAACGGTTGAGATCATATGTTTCTACCTGTAAATGATAATGCAAATTAAGAATTCATAGAATTATCCTTTACTTTATATAAAATAGAGTATAATACACAAGAAATTACATGCTCGTCTTCAACCTTTTAACTTCAGTTAGAATGTTTAAAGACAATTTCTTAGAAAATAATTATCAAATTTTCTAAGCAAATTTTCTAGCTGAAGTTGAAGGTTTAATGGAACAAAAATGAGCAATTCTCCGGTATTCTGAAACTTTCTACTTTTCAAGACCCATTATGAATACCATAAGCAACATACTACATTTTTCATTGGCACATCTGAGGTCCAAATTCGATGCGTATCCAAACTATACCCCTTCGACTCTACGAAAATTGTTACATTACGCAGTGGCTCACTCATCCGAAATCTGAAATATTATTTCGCTCTGCTTATTGAATACGACCTGAAAACTAACTTCATGAGGGGTCTCATAAAAAACATGAACTTAATAAGTGGATATATATGTTTTCATCACTGCATTCCCCTCTTCGAAAGCACGTTATTCGAGGTATGTAACTGGGCTATAATATATAATGAATGTTTCCATCAAAGACCTTCGCAATTGTACATTTCCGTCAGGGAAACGAACTCGCACTATTGCGACATTCGTTTCATCTGCGGAAGGTTCCACAGGCAAACTTGCTGCTAATTCCTGCAAACGTTTTGTTTTGTCCTGCTCCTCCTTCGCCCGACGCTCTTCTTCGGCTCTGAAATTTAAGTTATATAAAAAAGATGCTGATTTGTGTAAAAGCGACATTTTGCTGCATTTAGGATTGCTGATGAAAATAAATAACTCACTTTTGCTCATTTTTTTCACGTTCAAGTCTTTCCTGACGAGCTCTATCTTGTGCTAGTGATTGTTCATATTCTCTTGCCTGCTCTTCTCGTATTTTTTCCCTTGAAAGACAAATCAGATTCCGTTATGAAACGTTAATCGACAACACGGTTATTCTAAGACTCTGTGAATGTTAAATATAAAACGAGGAAAAAAATACCCGCATCACTTTTTATGAGATGATATATACGAAGCGGTCATGTTAGAAACCCAAAGACAATAGAAAATTAGTGGATTCACCTTTCGATGCGCTCTCTTTCTTCGGCAGCTTCAGCACTTTTAATACGTTGATATTCTTCCAAACCTTCCATCAGTTTGTTGACTACTTGCTGCGGCCCATCGCATCCTGAAAACATATATTATCAAATTTCATATTATAACTCAAAGTTTTAAAGATATGAAGGAACGAAACAATTATGCGAGATGTGACTCACCCCAAGCGACACTAATTGGTAGGATGACACTCTTTTCCTTAATAATAACCACTAGCAGCGGAAATCGTTCATCGGAAAATCTGAATAAAAAATTTAATTCCACTGCTGATAGAAAAGTTCACTTTCCAGCCAACCTTGATAAAGGTGGTTTTCATTTTATCAATTGGAAATGTCTGGAAAGATGTAATACATTAGAATCCCATTTGGAAGTAAAGTTGATATCAAAGATAGAAAGTATTAAGCAGCCATTTGTGCGCCCCAGATTAACTCACCATTTTTTTTATTACAACTGGAAAATAGAAACGTTCCGGAAATGTTTTTAAAAAAACTAATCTGAATATAAGATGGAAATGCTTAGAAAGATATGAACCGCTAGAACAGCAAAAAATAAAGATACTTTTCGAGCGTTCGCCTTATATCGCGAACATTTAACATATCGATCCATTCAAATAATTTAAGTCTATTCTCTTTCTGTGTGATATCCCAAGGCCACGTTACAAATTGTCCTTTCAGAAGTGATGAAACCAATCCAGAACAAAGCACCTAAAAATAATATTTTTCATCAACATTATTTCACTAACTTCTCAAGTTTATAAAGTCAAAGAAATTTCAGTGGGAAAACTATCATGTGCGCAGAAAAATACAAAGATATATGTTAACAATTTAAATGAATTCAAAATGAGACATGAAAATGCAGTTTTTGGAGTACATCCTGCTTCTGTCAAAATAAGCTAAACAAAATAAAAAAATTACATTTTTTGCAAAAATGTTGCACGCAACGGCATGATCATTATGCAGATAGACAGCAAGTGGTCGACGCTCCGCAACTGGTCGACCTGGTGCCTCGAGTGCCTCATGTAATGCATCTTGTAAAGAGCCGGAATAAAAAGGTGGGTGATTACCGCCGTACCTACAAACAAAGCCGTTCAGCATATACTTGGTAAAACAGAATCATAAAATTAGTTAACCTCATATTTCATTATTTCATTGAAATCATGCGTTTCGAGATTAAGGAAATATGTATTGAATCTAAGAATCTAGAGAAAATTAAAATTCCAACAAATTCATAATATGGATCGACTAGTTGTCTTGCAGATATGATGCTATTGGACGCTACACTTGAATGTATAGATTGAGTTTGATGCACCCAATAACTGCCAAATTATTAAAACTTGCAGTTTTCAAGGAGTGTGACCGATGATAAGGAAAAGTGATGAAGTATGATCGAAAAGAATATAGTTTACCTAGCCTCAAAAACAGCTATAAAGTTGTGCAACGCCTCATCAATGGACGTAAAATCAGAAGGCACTAATGGTACTCGATCATCGTTGAATGACGGTTTCTGAAAACAACTCTGTATTTATTCATGAAAATCTCACTTCTCAAATTATTACTTTACTTGCGTGAGATCGAGAAGAAAACTACAGAGTCAAAAAAATGCTTATACAACTCTGACAACCACAATCGCAAGTTTCACAAACTCAAGTTCTCTTACAGCTACCTATATCAAAAATGAATTACACAAGACTCCAGCTGTTTATCATTTATGCAGTCCCCGAATTCCAAGCAGTTTCGGAGCTAAAAAAAATAACTCAATCAAAAGTTAGTCAATATTTGAATAAAAGATAACCGCGTCTTCTTCATTTAATTGTCCAAAAGGAGCTGCGTCGTGGTAAACATCATCATCGTCATCATCATTACCGTCGTTATCGGTAGAATCACTATTTTCTCCATCAATAAGGAAGTTACGAACAGCAGAGTTACGAGCACCAGCTACAGGAGAAACAACGTGCTGCGATTCTTCGGTTGGACGTGTACGTGACCGTGTGATGCGAGAACTTGAGCCAGCACCAGAAGATGACGTCATCACCGGGATTCGACGTGTTTGAGTTGACGGTAGGGACTCTACGGTTCTTGTACTGCCTATAATGTTTGAATAAACCTAATAATGATTACTTTGCCATAATTTTTACTTCTCTATTATACAGTCTGTACCATATGTTGTGGCAGGATCTTTAGTTATGGTAAAATGGTTGACTTAAAAAAAAAAAGGCAGAACCATTATCATGCGGAGAACTTTGGTTGCTATTTGGTTCTTCCAATGAACCGCCAGCTAGCAAACGTCCAAAAGGAAAATCAGGATCTGCAACCTCGGTTTCCATCGAATTATTGCTTGATCTATAAATCGACAACTCACTTCCACAGCAACCTCTTGACAGCTGCTATTTTGTCTCTAACTTAATTTAATTCATAGTGGTCATATTACTGCTGTTCATCATAATTATGAAAGAAGATACCAATTTCGAAATTACAGCAGTTCATCATGGGAAATTAATGATATTGTCAACGACTGACACCACAAATTGATAAGAAACTATTTCGGCTAATATAAGATGATACGAAAATAACAATATCAACAGATAATCCTACTGATTCCGAAGCTCTGCGACCGCTGTTCGGCGTACATTTTGATCGTGACGTTCTACTACAAGTGAGTCATCAATCTCCATCGGACCTATGTCATCACTATCGTTACACAGCTGTGCTTCGATAGCTCTTGGTAAATCCCAATTTAACGATGCCAATGTTGCCAAAGCTATTTGTTCATCCTGGATATTTGTTACTTCCTAAAATAATATTTGCAAATTGATTTCTGTTAGAATGAGTTAAATATGGTAACATATAATGGAGCAAAATTACTAAACATCAGAAACTGACCTGAAATTGACGCAGCATATCAGCTTGGTCGTTGGTGAGTACATCGTAATCGCCCATTACTCCCTTAAAACTACACTGGAAAAAAAAAAGAAATTATGGAAAGTAACGTTCACAGCTAAACGAAAAAATCGGAAAGAAAACAGCCCGACAAATAGTAAAATTAATATGAAATAGATGAATATAGATAATGTTATTTTAAAAAACGTTGAGCAATATATCAATTTTGGCATGAAATAATTCTAATCAAGATCATTAAAACCTACCCAACAGACACTTGAAAAGCCATTCAAAAAAAAAAAAGACTTAATACTCAATTCTACAGTAAGCAAACCACCAACCTATTTCTGACAGAAGCAAGAAATCCGGAACAGATCTGACAAAATGTATTGTGAAGCCACTTGACAGACAGACTATATTTCCATCGTTACTGTGCAGTAATAAATTAATGAATTAAATTCCAGTTACAGTGATAAGAAACCGTTAGCTACTGCCCATTTTTATTGCATATAAATAAGTTTCATTCTGTTGGGAGTTGCCAGAAAATGCAAATGTAAAATGATAGAAAAACATAACGAAATGAAATGCAAAAAAATAAAGAAATGAAATGCAAAGAAATAAAGTCAGAGAAAAAGAGATGAGTAAAATAAAATAACAACTACTCGCTCTAACATCTTCATATATGAACAAGAGGATGCAGTCTATTATCAATAAGGCAAGACTCAAAAGGTCACACTCATCGATTGCTTGACCTTTCTGTCTGGCATGGACACAACCTCTATACGCATTAACAACTGCAAACCTATACACACAGCTCTATGGCTATGCGACGTTGTGCAAACTATGCAAACTACCATCTCATCATATATACCATCCCGGAATACCGGGTTATAGGAGGGATTAACGGAATTGTACTGGACAGTCCGGAAGAGCAAATGTCCCGAAATAATGAGCAAAGTCTCTAGTTAGATGTTGCTGTATCAGTAGATATTCGAGATGTTATCATACTTCACGAGTTTTCGGAACTAGGAAAGGTTAATATTAATCGGATGACCATTTTATTTAATTCAGTTATTAATCCTAAGTAACTATTAATTATGGACATATAACTAATGAACTACTCCACAAGTAAGTCTATCATCTCGAGATGTTAGTCAATCCTGGGAATTATTACGATAAGCACTGCAGTAGATCCAAATTGTAACTTGATCCAGCAGAGGAAATGCTTACGAACAAGCATATCCATGTAGTAGTCTCATTGTTGAGTTCTGGAAACGGTTGCTTGAGGACCAGTTAACTACTTTATCATGGTATGCTATTGATGATATCGATATGATTAAAATTTTCCGGATGAATATTTGAAAAATGCAAGAAAGATAGATTTGCTACGACCGGATCATTATTAAATGACTCTCTAAGTACATCTATTAACGAGATGGATAAGAGAAGTTGAATGGAAAATTTATCCTGATGTTTCAAAAATCTATCCGATAGATTTTCAATCAATAAATGCTAACTAAGAAATGGTAAGAAAAAAAAACAGGAGATTAAGCAGTAATTATTTACTATCATAAAAATCAGTTTATTATCATACACGGAATGATTTAAATGATTGATATTATGGGCATTTTTACCGCAAAATTAGACGTTATCACATTCCTCTAATCATACCTTTTATCAGCTATGAAGCACGTCTATTCGATAAAATAAACGATAAATTCATTCGAATGCATAGACAGTTAGCAAATATTTCATTTCATTTCTATTCAACTAATCACATTGTTCACTTCCAATCTTACTCAATTCAATTTATCTAATATATTTCATATCAAAATAGTATCTTTTCAGCAAACTTTTTCTTCCTTAATTTCATACTAACTATTTGGATCAGTAAATGGAACTAAAGTTATGAAAAGGTGTGCCACGTATATCATATACGTGAAGGTAAAAGTTACGCGCTCTTATTAAAATGAAAATACCGCCTGGGATTTCAATTTTCATATTTGCCTGTTACGAATGAGACTGACTATACGGTACTGGAAATGTTGAATTAGCTTAGGAGGATGGGTAGAATAAGTGATAGCAGTGGCTGACTGATAAATTGATCAGTTTATTGATTAATTATTAGGATTATTAGGATCAAGCATTTGGTATCATTGGCTAAGTTGAAATTCTACATGTTTCCTTTGTAAGGTTAGAAAACTTTTTTTTTTTGAATTGATCCGAATTTTTCGATTTCTTTTTTTAATCTGCGAAATTAATTTCTTTTTCTTGATTAATATGAGTTTGAAATTTGAACGTTATAGCTATTAATATTACTGCTATCACTTGTTATTACCACTGATTATTATTCTTACTAATTGTTTTACTGCTTTGTCATTGCTGTTGCTATCGTTATCGTCATTGCTGTTATATTACTACTACTGTTATCACAATTATAACTTATTGGTAGTAGAGTTTTCCGATGATGAAGTCATAATATTTTAAAACGTTAATTTGAAACATTCGAATAAATTGTTTTTCATCATTTATCTTAGCATTATCTGCATTCCTACGAAACTAGCAGATATTTGCTGCATATTTTTGATTATATCACTACGTTATCAATCAGAATTCAATATTATACTCGTATGTGTAATAGTCACTGCCATAATTATGTAAATTCTTGCAACTGCAAAATAAACTGTATTGCAGAAAATGCCACCTAGAAAAGTAGCTCGTAAAGTGACACAACAACCAGTAGAAGACTTAAAACGACGAAAAACAGAGAAGAAAGGAAGAAGACGAGAAAAAAGGAAAGAAAAGGATGTAGTAAAAGCACCACTGGCATCAGCAGCATCGCCATTAGCAGGGACACCAAACGCCGTCACTGTTGATATGGATAACCATGCTGAAGTAGGAGAACCGGCAGTTTCTTCACCACAGTCATCAGTGATTAATGTAAGTGTGGTTTTTATCGATATTAGCTTTTTCTAAAGAAAAATTTCATGTTTTTGACGGGTAATGCCATGAATGTTAGGTTCCCAATTATATTGATATATTGATATCTTTGGTTACAACTATGAGTGTATAAGTATTGGGATATTTTGAGTTGGAATGGCTTGATTATCTGGGACTATAATTTTGTCTAGTTTGGTTCTTAAGGGAGTACCGTTAGTTAACTGATGATAATTTGATAATTTATTATTGAGGGTGAGCACGATAGGTTGGGAATTAATAACAGTGGACGTAGAAAGAAGCGGAAACTTGACTCTTTGGACTTGAGCACCTGTTCGACAGCAAATCAAACACTCAGTAAGTGTTGCAAATATTTAATGGATGAATTACTACTGGGACTATTTACTGTTAGATTGTTTCCTTCCGCAACAATCTACCATTATTTCCTGTTTTTCTTTTCGTTCAAGATGTGAATTATTCTTTGATGGAAAAGATGGTACTTGTGGATTGTGTTTAGAAATAAGGGATGGGAATTTTTGGAAGTTGAAGAATAGTGTAAATTATGGTAGAAATAAAATAATAACATTATCAATGTTTCGGTAATATTTCAGATAGTAGTACTGGAAGTTCAGCGGCTCGTCGGCTGAAGAAGTTCCATTTATCGATTGAGAGTTTTTTACCAACTGAAAAAGGAGACCGGGTATTAAGTTGTGGTGAGGGTGAGCAGCTTGGACATCCAGGACGAAGTACAACTAGGAAACCGCGAGCTATTGCTACCCTTCCGGAGGAGAAATTGATCATTCAGGTTGGTATAATTAGTAGCTGCAGTTTGCTTGAACCATCTCTTAACACTGTTACTTTCAAAATAACTACCAAATGAACAAAACACAAAGCATGTTTATTGGTTATTATGTTTTTTCTTTTTCATATATGTCAAGAACCTTGATTTCATCTGCTTCGAGTTAAAAGCATTCTCCGAAATTGTGGTTTTTTCGACTGGTGTAATTGTGTCATACTGATAAGCATGATAGCACATAGTTGTGGTCGAACATACATTGCAGGTTGTGGCAGGTGGAGTTCACTCGCTAGTGTTAATGGAGGATGGAACAGTATATGGTTGCGGAATAAACGAAAAAGGCACAGTACCAGGTGAAGGTATTGAACCGGAAGGATCTACAGATAAACTGACTCCAATTAAATTCAGCAGTTCACTTATACAGCGCCATGGGAAGGTTTGTTTTCTGTTTGTTATATAAATAATTTTTAAAAAATCTCCTTTCCACTGGTTTTTTTCAACAAAATAAGAAAAAGTTAGTTGGCTTTGAAGAGGAGATTTCGATTCCATCAAATGCGATGCTTTCAGGTAGTTATGCTTACCGCAGGTGCTAGTTTCTCGGCGGCATTGACTGATAAAGGCAGTGTTATCGCTTGGGGTAATTTACGAGTAAGTTTTATGTTAATATCATCTGTAATGAGATTCGATACTAAACAATGCTTCCAGTGGAAAGTAATCATTCATTTAAGGGTATGTCAGGTTGCATCGAAAGCCACGAAACACTGCTAGAAATGGAGAAACATCCAATAGTTATTGTACAACATCAGCAAAAAGTCATCGTAAAGGTATGATCTTTTGAATGCTGCATAAATATTATATATGTTGTTGTATAACTTATGGGATTGTTTTTATAAAATAATTTTTATGAGGAATTGCAGATTGCAGCAGGTGAGAATCATTTGGTAATGCTAACGGAAAATGGTGAAGTGCTAACTTTCGGTGATGGATCTGTTGGACAGTTAGGCAGATGCTCACGAGTGTCACATATTCGCTCTCAACGAATGGTAAACGATTCACCAGACTCCTTGAGAATTTCAGTTTATGATAAAGGGAAAAAGAAACTAGTTACTTTCGATAACATCATGGCGGGTGGATTTTGGACTGCTGCGCGATCCATTGATGGTATTGTTTATGTCTGCGGATTGAATAACTTCGGTCAGTTGGGTGTGCCAACACCAAAAGCACCAGAAGATGGAGGTTTATATTTCTAATTTTTTTCTCTTAGTGTAACGAAAACATGGGAGTAATGTTTTATTTTTCTTTTTTCCACAATGAAGCAAATTTTTTTTTTAGTTTTAATTATGACTACCACATGTATCACATTCTGATATTTATTTCACAGCTGGAAAAATCGAATTTTGTGTTATTTGGAAGGGCATCAGAAATCCTGTTGTACCGTGTAAAGAGACATCTGAGAGTTCTCATTTTTCATTCAGTTAGATATAATAATTCTGTGATGGATTTTGTAGATGATCAACCAGAACTAAAAATAATGCATCCGGTTAAGGCGGGCGCGTTCGAAGGCACATCAGTTGTAGAGCTAAGTGGTATCCAACATATTATTGCACTGAATGCACAGGGTAATAACATTGAATCATCTTAAACTTGAGGATTTTCTGTAAATTCTGGTCTGTGTTCGTCAGTATCGTCTCATTACCCCCATTTCTTAGCTGTTTTCCAACATTCTGTGCTGCTGTGCTGTTAAATGACTGATTAAGTTGGAATTCATCATCGATGGATTTGCGGTATAACTAAGTTTTTAAATAGAATTTTATTAGGCGAAGTATACGGTATCGGTAAAAACACAGACAATGCTCTTGGATTAGGCACATGGAGTGGTAAGGAAGATGATCACTGGAAGTATTCTGAATTACAGAAGATTGATATACCTGAGCCAATTAAAGGAATATCGGCTAGTCTTGGTTGTTCTATTGTTTGGACTGATAAAGGTAATTTTTACATTACCATTCATTATGTTACCTTGCAATTGTCTCATAAGAATAAAATGAGATAAAATTTTGTTGATGAGTGCAGGTTCATCTTTAATGTAATTTCCTTGACCCATGCAGCTGTCATTTTTAGGAGATGCCTACTCTTGGGGTTACGATTCTTCTGGTCAACTTGGATTAGGGATCAAAGATGATGATGATAAGATGGTCCCGCGGCCGCAAAAGATTACTTCGGCACACCTTGATGGCTACCGCATCATCAGCGTATCGTTGGCTGATAATCATGCTCTTTTCCTTGCTAGAAAGTTATGAACAGTAAACTTTTCATCCATGTTTATCGATATTATTATAGTATTAATTTGGAGCGTTCTAGATCATAAAAATAGACTTTCCTTTCTTGATGTACGTTGTTACGTAATCTCGTGATGAGTTATTCGTATTTTTGGGCTTTTTTTTTTATTTTTTAGACTGTTTCGTTAAATTATTTGTCACTTCGTGTCGACGAAATTCTTTCCAAATAGATTTTTCAGTTGTTTGACATTGCTTCATGCTTTTTAACCTGTTTTCATTTTGCTTTGTTCCATTATCATAGTGGTATATGCGCACTGTTAAAATGGTATTATTTTAATAGTTTTTAGTGTCGTCAAGCACCTTTGTATTTTAGGTACCTACTGTAAACGTGTTTTCATTGCGCGGAGTTTTAATTCTATATCTCAATACTTGTTGTTCGATGAGCACCTGTTAATAGAAAAAGATCATATCAATCTTTTTTCCATGTGGAAAGAAATAATGATAATATAAGATAAAGATGGTTAGTATCACCATGCAAATAGCAGCAGCTCCGCTTTTTATGATTAATTAAGTACAATCCTCTGAATTTGCTTTAATGATGTGTAGAAGCTTAACATGTCCAATAAGATTCGTTAGAGAATGATATAGAACCTGTGAGGAAAATGGGAATTCGTTGTGTCGTTCCAGTATATTAGCAGTAGTAAGTCCTATTCCAGTTTTCAGAACTGCTCTGCAAAGATACCCATTAAACTCAAATTCCGAATCTAGGATTTCAGGAAAACCTCCGTGATAATTTGTTACAATTATGAGTGTAAACTGACATAATGTTATCAAGTTTCTTTATGGAAATCGATTAAGATGAGTAGATGAGGAAGCAAAGGCAGCAATACTAAGGATGTTATAGCAAAAATGTAGCTTGATAGGAAATGATAATATATTATCTGTAATAGTAGAGTTAAAGTAATACATGCTCGTAAAAACAGTTGAAGTATTATTAAGAGCACAGCTATATTGTAGGAGTCTGTTACCAACAGTGATAGAAATGATTTTTTTGCTTCAGTCGTTCGAGAAAATTTGTAACATTCCTATCATATTTAGCTTAGTCATAAAGTTAGAATTTAGACTACGTTATTAATGCCACTCTTGTAATCAATTTCCGCTGAAATCGATATAAGGTTTGTATAAAGGGAAGGTACTTGTGTTTAAAGGTGATAAAGTTGCTCCAAAGAAACAAGATAGCATAGGATCTTAGTAAAGATGTCTAGTAAAGAGATCAGAAATACATCCTGATTAGTGAGGAATCAAATTTCTTTTTCCAGACAACCAACTGCTCGGCTAATGACACAACATCATGGAATATGCTTTCTTAGGAATTCAATCTTCTCAGGCAATGTGTCATTGTCCAAACTTTACACTACGATAAATCAGATTGACAACATAATATGCAGAAATTATTTTACACATAACCACTGCGATATACATATAAAGAAGTTGCCATAGCACGGAAGACGTTCACGTGCAATTGAAGGCCACAAAGTGGAAAATTCAGAGGGTTTTCTTTTGAATCCATCGAAAAGTGATACACACATGAAAACATACATACAAATTATTAAAAATTGCAAATATAGGAAAATAGAAGGTTTCAAAAAAATGCAAAGAAATATCGACAAAAGTTCAACACTTGCAATTAAAACAGTTTCTTCTTGCTTCCTATCTCCTCTGTAAAACATAAATCCTTGAAAATCCAGATGATTGCCTAATGGGAAACTATCAAGGAAGGATAGGCTTCAACTACTATATATATAAAGAAGAAACAAACATAACATTATAAAAGTGCGATCAATATTAGAAAAGATTAAAAAGGCGTAATTTGGTAGACTGTTGAAGAAAATTGAAAAAGGTCAGCTTTATACAGCATAAAAAAATCGTTCCGTTCGAGATAAACTGCAACTGGAGTAAGTGGTACCCGCCTGTCAACCACTAGAAAGAAGATCAATAAATGCTTTGGTATCCATCTCTGTCTTTACATTAAGCACTTACCGCCTCGGATCTCTTGTTAGTTATAATTCACTTAAATTCCGTCGAGCCTAAAATTAGTAAATCAAATATTGTGTAAGGCTTTAATTCTTCTCGAGGAATCCGTAAAAATTAAACACCGAGTCAAAGTGCAAAGTATATTTAGAGAAAAAATTGTCCAAATACTTACGGAGATACCGATAAGGGCAACTGAATTAGGTGCAAGCTCCTTAGCAGGATCATTGAAACGAAGTACACCGTACGTTTTGCTGTTGTTTCGAGGCCTCAATTCATAAACTGATGCTGGCAAATGAACTTTTACTCCTGAGGACGGATAAGGTTCGGTTCGTAACCTGAAATGTTATTTTTGATTGGTAAGTGATTTTCTGTCCACGATATTCCATACGCTATAATAGAGATGTCATAATCACAGTCTCCCAGTTCTAGTGAATTCCATTTCTTTCGAAACATGAATAAAGATTTACGCAGTGAGTCTTCGTGCTGATTTACACTTCGTTAAAGGTTTATTGTTTGTTGCAGTTGTTGCAGACACAGTAACTCGTGAGATCTGAACATATTTTAATAAGAGGTATAAATAGTGATTGGGAATATGAGCACATGAACTGATTTAAACTTAAAATATAAAGGTCGCCTTTCCCTTTAGTAATGATTACTTTGTCGTACACTGTACTAACTGTTAATGTTCGAAAAAAAAAGGGAAAATGTATAATGTATTGCATATATTGTGACGTCTGTAGTAAAACATGAAATAATATATGACACCTCAAAGTCCATTATTCTTCATCAAACAGTATTTTACTCGTTGACAATTCTGTGATATGATCAAATAACTTCTGCGACAAATCCAAGTTTTTTAGAAATTTAACACAAGTCTGATTTCTCTACTTGTCACACATTTACATCAGTATATATCCTCGAGACAGACCATTTTCTCCCGTTCTGCATTTCAAATATAATTAATTAGAAGGTGAAAAATCACCGGTGGTGGTACGCTCATGTCACCACTGCTTCGCAGAATCCGTCTGGTTAGCACGTTACTGTTGGTCGATAGAGGTTTAACAGGAGTGGTAGGGGATGTGAACTTTGCATGTGCTATTCCAGTCCGTTGTGCTTTAGCCTTCTGCACCAAAAGATGATCACCTTGACTAGGCTTCTCTCCCTTCCTTTCAGCACAGTCTTTATCTGCCACTTTCTCCAACTGAAAAACATTACAGTTACATAGATTGGACAGCTCTCCTTTACTACCTTTTGTTTGACAAAACAGATAAAACGCAAATTTTATATACGAACCTCAATCGTTTTTATGCGTGTACTTGTCAATAAGATAGGCCGAGATACTGGCAATACTAATCTTTTCGAACTCGAATTTTCAATACGAATTCCGTTCACCTGAAAATTCTCTTGAAAGAAAACATCCTAGATCAATAAAAAACCAACTCTCTGTTCCGTTTTAACTTAAATCTTCAAATAATCTGTCTGGCAAACCTTGTTAGTTAGTTGTGAAAGATGAACAGATTTGGAACCCATCGCCCAGCACCACGGTTGTTTTTCGATAAGAAATTCCTGTTGTGGTCCGATCACTGAGCCAGGTCTGCAGATCCGTAACCAAGCTATCGATTCGGCTGCTGTAACGCCGTATTCTTTCATTAACCAACAGGCTATCAGTGTACCCGTCCTACCTAATCCTGCCTGAAATGTGATACAAAACTAAATATTGTCCAAAGCAACATGCTTAACACCAAGTAAATTAACTTCAAATACCTTGCAATGGACAGCCACGCCCCCTTTGGCGTTATCAACAACGTTAATAAAACGCTCAACAATCTCATCGGACGGCACCGAACCGTCAACAAAAAAAAGATCAACGTGCTCGAAGCCTGCGTCTAAAAATCTGCAAAAAAAAAA
>PQVD01001956.1:1597-43699 GCA_003012265.1 Setaria equina
TGCAATAGATAATTCCTGGATAACTCATAATGGAAGAATTCATGCGCTATGGCATGTTCATATAATGTTTAAATTTAATTAAAATAGAGAAAGCAGCACTTTACTTTTTCTCCTTACAGAACTGAAGGTGTTTGTTGTCGAGCATTTGCACTGATTTTGAATTTTGATGGTGTCAAACGTGGTATACTATATTTATTTTTTGCACTTTTCTGTTTTTATCCAAAATTAACAGAATCAAGCATTCCTTCAGGTATTTAATCTAATTTATAGAATTGAACACAGCAGTTCAGATAGTAAAAGTGTATGTTCTGGAAATTTTAATTAAGCCAGAAGACAATGAGTGTCTCCAGATCATTTCTATATATTTTCTTTTGTATAAAAAATAAACTGTTACTGTACCGAAATATGATTTTATTTATTTTAGTTAGCAGTGAAATTATCCAATACGATTTTTTACACTGTAACACATCCCAGAAAATATGCAATATTCTTACTTCGGAAATAGGCTATATTTTTCCATTTTCAGGTATCTTCTTGGCTTTAACGTCTGTTTTATATTTGTTGAAGCCGTTTCAGCTGAAGAAAATAGTGATAACACATGAGAGTGAATCAACTGTTGAGTCAGTTCGAAAATGATTTTTTCTGAATTCCAAGTTTCAATACCGTAAAGAAAGTTTCCATTTGTCACTACTGTGCTTTGACTTTTTTTTTTGTCTTTCTGCTTCTAATGTCCATTCCATTTCACTCAGTGTTCAGAAAGTAGAGACTTTCTTGGTCGCAGTTATCTGTTCTCTTTCAAACGTCTTTTCTTGATCCTTTTTAGATTCTATTTAAAAAAGGAAAAGATGAATATTTGAACAAAAAATTTTGCTTGTGAACTGTCACTTGTTACCACACTTCAGGGTATTTTATATATTTTGAAGTTGAAACCAACGTCGGATTGGTCCAACGGTTTTAATGAAGCGAAGTAGCCCCCTTTCTATTCTTGTACAGACTAAAGCTAGAATTTTTAAAGCAAAGCAACATCTGAAGCGGCCAGTTCACTTAATTGGATTATTTTAGAAATATATTTTTCTTTAAACGTTTGCAACGAGAAGATTGATCGACAGTAGCAACATACTTTTGGACGCATCCAAGATTAGGCCACTTAGCTGGATGAATGATATTTTTATGAGTTGATTAAGGCAGAAGAATTACCAAATCCAGTTGGAAGTCGTGAAAACTCGATTAGAAATTTGAACTGGAATTTTTTTAAATGAAAATTATCCATAGCTTCCCTCACATACCTCAAAATGTATCGTAATATCAGCAATAACTTCATGTCCAACCTCCGTTTTAGGCATTCTCATTTTCCACTTGAAACGGAAACGTTCATTTCCACACTTTTATAGCTTCGGTAATATTTACAAATATCAGATTTAAACACCTTAATAGCTCCACATGAAAATTGCTTTTTAAATGGCATTTCAACGAGGGATTTCTTAATTAACTTGGAACCTTTCCCAATGATATTATTATCTGATTTTCAGCAAATTTCTAGGCAATCGGTTCGATTTACTAGAAACAGTGGAATTTATTCTGTTTTTCTTTAGAATTTCACAAGTGACTTGCAGTCAGTGAAGGCCAATTTGCCAGTTTGAATAATTTTTAATGTGCTAATAACGAAATATATAATTAATATTTATTAAACAAAAAACGCTCCGAAGACGGCTATTTTTGACACTTTAAAGAAATTTTTCCATCATGAAAACGAAGAATTCTAAATTTGTAATGATAAATTTATATTTTACAAGTATTCACAAGCAGTTTTTCCGCTGTTACTAACAACTGGTTTTATTGATATCATCATTTTTGGCTTTCTCTGCCTCCAGTTTTAAATTGTACAACTGCTGAAGTTGATTGTCGTGTAAATTATCCAGCAGTGCGGGATTCAAATGGACTCCAACTACATTTTTTGCAGCGCCATGAGTGGAGAGTTGTTTTGACAAGACTGTATAGTAATCCTATATAAATGGAATTAATGAAATAAAATACTGAAACATAAATGAAATATTATTAATGCTTGGAGTTTTATAATTCCCTTCATATAGGATGTTTAGCTATTTAAATTTTCCATAGTCGATATCGATCGACTGAGCTTTTGATATGATGAATAATCAAGTCTACTTATTATAAATTTTTTTATTATTCCCATGAAATTGGAATTGACCACTTATCACCGTTTAAGAATTAGTTTGGATAATGAAAAACTACCAGAGACAATATCACGAGAAGAGGATGGTGTTTAACAAAATGTGCTACTCATATAAAACAGTATACTCACCTTCCATTCCATCAAAAATATTAAAGCTTGGTCACGCGAAACATTTTTATGCCTTCGAAACTCATCTTTTATGTACCGATCACCAATCAAACGCATTTCTTTAGGCAAAACATAGTGCAACCTTTAAAAAAAGATTAATTTCTGTTATGTAAAACGAATAGACTAAATTTCCTATGATCCAATTTATCAAGACGATAGATGAAATTCGCAAACAGAGCGGTTCAAGAGGAACTTGCTTTATATCAAATGTAGTTCATATGAAAATAGAACAGTATCATTAATTAAACATCTTAAGTAATTATGAATATTAAGAAAACATGAATTATGAGTAATAAGCAAACATGAAACAGTTGTCTGAGGGTATTTATATGGCATCTACCTGAAGATGTTTCGCTGAATGCTCCACTTTTCATTTTATTGCAAAAAATATACACTACATCAAAATGAAAATTTAATGCCGCACATTACATATCTCACCCCTTATCAAACGCCAATGGACTGACCTGAAGAAATCATGAAAACTTAATCCGTAGACAATCATGATAACAAAACTTAATCTGTAGGCAATGAAAACGAAAAACGAAACAGTGCTTTTAAGAAAGTTGAGTACTAATGTGCTTAGTTTGCAGCCCTGCTGCCATCCAGAGACACATCAAACGGAATGATTCCGACAATCCAGAGATTATAATTTGAAGTAATTAGCATACCTCAAAATTCGTTTATACAGCAGCAGAGGAAAACGTTCTGTATCTGCAATAACTTTCGTCGTTCCTGCTGCTATACCTCTTAATTTCGACATACTGATGTTAACAGATTTTAAAGACAGATAATTCCAGCACTGAACTGAAAATTAGTTCGAGACTGGATCAGCAAAAGTTTAGCTTTTAAGTAGGATATGGCCCGAAACTTAGTAGTTTTTCTTTTTTATAAGACCCGACCCGATTCAACCAACAGATAGTCATTAACAGAGAACGATGTCTCCGCTCTAGTGGTGATAATAGACTCCCCTAGATTCGTTCCTTAGGAATTAGATTCTTTAACAGCTGTTAGCTTAGAAAATCAATCAATTTAGGTAACTTTTTCCAAAGTGTACGGAACTCGACTACTAAGCCTATTTCTGAAGCTCTCAAAAACCATCTATCTATCTAACAGTGAATTCCACATCTTCCTGGAAGACTGCATAAGCATTTCCAATTACCATACACGTTTGCGACGTTACTGTTGAAGAACTTCACTTTCCCGAAAACAATTTTTACTCACACAGAAAACGATTTCAACATCGCTTTTTCTTTCTTTCGAAGTTTTACGAACAGAAAAAATACTAATCAAGCAGAAGTAGAAATGATAAAACAACACAGGTATCAAAGGGAATAAAGTCTAATGACTTCTGAGAAGGTAGCCATTTTAACGTCAGCATTAATATACGGCTAAAGCCCTCTATTAGTTAATCGTCAATTACAGCATGTCTCTAGTCACCACACTGTTTTATCCGATTTTATCAACCAGTACTCAACAACTAAGGGTAAGGACAGTATTACTTTTTTAAAACAAAACGTGGACGTAAATCTTTAAAGAAAAACTTGAGACTTCTAAGAGTCCTAATGTCGATAAAACAATCTTTAGACAAGTAAATAAAGAAAAACGTGCATCGTTAATAAACCCGTAAACTGAATCGAAGATTTCAATTTCTAAAACCTATTGTCATAAACTTGATGTTCTCGACTACCTTCTCAGCCGTTTTTAAGTGTCCAGCTAAATTTCTGGCCTTGTTACAGGAATCTGATTTGTAACAAGAACTTTCTCTAATGGTAAAAGCATTTTGTCACCGAATAAAAGGCAGCTACATTGCAAATATCTCTTAAAGTTGAGCAACTATTTTTCGTGCAGTCAGAAAACTCAATATGCTTGTCACATCATTTTCGGTTAGAAGAAAATGATAAGGATTATGCTACGAAAAATATAACAATAAGAAGTCGATTTTTAGGCCACAGTTAATTACATTAATTAAGTGGACTCCACATCACTCTAACCCTCCCTCCCTCCTGAAACGTATAACAACAGACCCTGAAGATGAAATGTCACTTCCGAGGTATGTCAGAAAGTACATAAAATCAAGAACAATTACTTTTAAAGGATATCATAAACGAAATATGCATGAAATATGCGTAAAACGTGAAAAAAAAAACAGAAAGGGGTGGATCCGATAAAAGGATTAACTGAAGTACAACTAAAAAATTTAAAAAAGTTAAAAGGCTTTGATCCTCATACAACTTTTCAAGTAAAATTAAATAGACTAAAAAGACAACAAATAAATCACAATCTTTTAAAAACTTCATGGTGGCGAGTATCTTTTCATTTTAGCTTTGAGCAACCTCATTTAAATGAGCAGTTTCACTTGATTTGAACTTTGGCAGTGTGGGTGGCAACGAATTAACACTGCGATGGCGCTTTCTTTTGGGAATTTGGGGTATCGGAGATAAACTAGGAATTCTGTTTGTGACCTGAAATACAATGAAGTGCCTACATATTTTTCATGCACTGTACATTCGAACTTGATACTGTTAAAATTTGGTTAAAAATCAGAAAACATGTATTAAAGCTAATGAAATTTCCCCCTTAAAGAACTATTTAAATTAAAAAATTCTTTGAAAAACACAACACTTATTCAACACTGAAGAAACGCAAACCCACCGAATTATTATGCTGTTGATGCATTCCGTTAAAATCACTAAATGCATTTTTCTTCGAACGATCTGAAATTTGTCGTTTACGAGTAGCTTTTGTAGTTACAGAGGTTGAATGATTAGCAGTGCTGGAATTAGCAATTTTCCTTGTCTCGTCTGATGCACTCTGAAAATGCAGAAAATGTTCAAAAGATAACAATTCTTGAAGACAATTGTACAAATTTTGGGATCACGACCAGTTACGATGTGTTTCAGTCCAAAGGAAAAAAAAAAAGAGGAAGAAAGAAAAGAAAAAATGAGCTAAATAATCTGTGATGAGGCGTATGTCTTACTCCTGGCAGTGTTATATTATAACTGAAGATGATCAGCATTGAATGAATATGGTTTTCCCTTCCTCTAATACAACATAAATATAAATATTTTGTTGCCGTAAAACTTTCAGGAAAAATCATCACATACGTAAAACTTATACTCAAAACGCACAAATTAAAACATAATTTGTGAGACACAATTAAAAAAAGTGGTTGGAAAGAGAAAAGCTACCGACAACAATTGTATTGACATTTGTGACAGACATCCGAATGCATTGTGGAAAGTGTTGCTGCTTTGAATGCTTGACGTTTAGCTTTTAAACTAATGTTTAAAAAAAGCGTTCAAAGGCATCGTATCAATATCCTTACCTTTTCTATTTCTTTTCGTTTTTCCGAAGCCAAAGACCGATCTCGTAATTTTCTCGGACCAGCACACGGTGTTTTCCCCTTCAAAGCGTTGAGCATGATTATTTAAAGGTAATTCTTCTAAAACTCTTCATTGGCGAGACTAATTTCTAAAAAAGTTGGCGAAATATAAAATACTAGAAAAAAACAAATCGGATTAGCAGTTACTTGAAACATAAACTGAAATACTTTCAGGGAATAAGCATGAAAGATATGCACATTGGATCTCTATAAGTTTATACATAAAGTATTCTCGGTGAATCTAGTTAATTACAAGGAAAATCTATATCCCAAAGTTTTTTCCTTGCAATTTAACTTTCGATACACACTTTAATGCCTCTCACCGTTTCGGCATCGCTGTCACCACTCGCATCACAGCACAAAGAACACATCCATCCCTGAGTACTTGTCTTCTTTGGCATTTTGAGCAGAGGTGGTTCCAGACATCTCAAATGGTAATATTTCTGGCAGTGGTCACACTGAGTCATTAAATGCTGCTCAGTTGTCTGGAAAAAAAATCACTCTTCAGAAGCAAGAACCGAACTTTGAGTATGTCAGTTTTCAAAAGGCCTCGATTCTAAACCATATGATAAAATGTAAAGCATGGCTTGGCAAATATATATCTATCAAACTTTAGCCGATACTGCGATAGATAAGACACTGTTAGAGTTGCAAAATTCTACATTCCCCAACAGAGCATAAACTCCGACCAAAAGAGAATAATACAATTACTACTTGTTTTGCAGGAACATATGCAAACCTTTTTGCACTCGTCGCAGAAGTTTATCTTTAGATCAATTTCCTCAGAAGCAGTATTATCCAATAAGTCCTTTTTTTCTGTGAACATTTTTGATGTCGAAGCCCTGCTAGTGGAAGGATTTGCAACAGCTACAAAGCTGTGGGATTTCCTCGTTGCGTTTTTCCTGCAAAAATACAAAGAGTGAAAATAACAAAGGACTTTCATTTTCTCAAATTTTATTTAAAAAGTCGAAATTTTTCCTTCCTCGTCTTCTATTATGGTCAACAAACTATACGTTACCAGTTCCTTATTTTCTGACTAGAATGTTCGATATCCGTTGACTGTCGCAATTACTCTTCAGACGTTCCTATGAAATAAATTTCAGTCTCAAATAATTTTTGATATACAGTACTTGTTTAAAAACTCAAATAAAGCAAGTACTTTGCTTTATTTTCAACCGGTGGTAACGGCTTTTCAAGCTTTCGCAACCCCAAAGCATGCAGCGTTCCGTACCAATCTTCCAACACCTTTGAATCATCGAGAACCATGGCTGCAGGATTCTAAAAATACTGTAATGCAAAACATAAAACATCAATGCTTCGTTCGACATTCTATTTCGCCGCTCAACCTCACTTCTGTTTCAGTAAGAAGGATTAACGTTCTGTGTTTAATTCAAAAGGTAAAAAGATAGTCTAAAATAAAAGGTGATATAAATATCAGTCTGAGAATATAATTCAAAAACCAACTATTATTTAACCGTAAGGTATTTAGAACTAATAAACTAACAAAACGGTGAGATTAATCTACCTGCAATAATTCCTGCAACCTTTTCTGCTCAGCCCGTAATTTCTCATTTTCACGTTTTAATCTTTCTAGCTTTTCAGTTTCTTCTGGGATGACATTCTTCCGATGATTGAAATATCTTTAAAAATTGTTACATCGGCATAAAAGAATATAACAGAATGGTCAAGGATGAAAGAATGTCATATCAATTAACCCTAAGGATGTACTTTGGAGTCGGAGAAAACATGAAATGCTTCGCTTAGTAGTACACTATTTGCTTCTTGTCTTCAAGAATTCAAGGCATAATTGTCTATCATAAAGCGAAAAATTAAAAGAAAAAAACTAACTGAATAAATTCACTTGAAAAACCAGGAGGCAGATATGGTAATTGAGCGCCATCAATCCTAATAAAATTTTCTAGAAATTTCTGCCGATTTATTCCCCTACTTTTCGCTTTTTCAGAAAACAAATCGAGGTATTGAGCACTTGTGTGGAACAAACGCGGACGCTTATTGTCATGCTGCAACAAAAAATTCATTTCATTTATTTCAGTAAACGGTCACCTAAGCAGATTTGTCGAAATATTTTGCATTTGCCGAAATGTTTTGCTGTTCCACACGCATTTGGAAACCGGACGACAACCAAACAATTTAGCTCTTCAATTTTTTGTTCGGCAATTCATTAATCAGCAACAGGAGAAGTGGAAGTCGATAAACCGATAATTTTATAAAAAGGCTTTAAAGTCCACAACGGAAAATTGAAAGAAAAACCTCAGGCCATGCAATTGTAATACCTTCCAGGTCTTTCATTGCTTTTTTGTGCCTTTCCAGCATTTGTACTCTGTAATTCGTTCTTTCAAGTTTTTTTTTTCTAAATTGAAATTTTACTTCTACTTCAAATCTGTAATCTAACAAGGATTCACAAAGTTTGCTTCGTATAATAAACCTTTTCCGTTCTTCCCGTTCACTGAGTACACGTCTTCGGATCCCCAACATCCGTGCTTCTTCCTGCTTATACACTAATTCACACCTTCAAAACCATTAAACAGTTTGTCAAATTTCACGGAAGGCTGGTAGTTTCGAAGTGAAAAAAACTGTTCTGTCTTTACATGATAGTCTACGACGCCATTAAAACGTCTCGCACTTCTCTTTCCACTTCCTCTAATGTAAAAGGACGGTGAATGCAGTGTCCGTTAAAATTCAATAAATTTAACACTTCAGCTACTTACACTGCTTTCCGTTGCTTCATTAGATTTTCATTTGCATGACGCTTACAAGTCAAATAGAGTGGGTCCACTGTTTCGACATCATACGTTGTGAGACTGAAACTTACATAATTTCTACTTACAGAAGATTTCTCTTTTTTCGATATTTCATAACTGTGTCCTAATTTAACTAAGGAATCTTAAGCAACTTTCACAAAACTCAACAAAAATTAGCAGGACAAATAATATTTGAAGAAACAAATGAACAAAAATTTAAACATTACTTATTACTGTTTGTATTCGTGTTATTCGACAAGTTCGTGTCGACACTTTTCTCAGTGTTATCGATCAATAAACCTAATCTGAAAGACGTTAAAATCGCATACCTTACTTTCGACAAATCATTACATTTTTTGTTCTCTAGTCATCCTTTATTACATGGAAATAGTACCTTTGTGCACAAGTAACGTGGAGATGATTTTTGCATAGTGCCGCATCACACGGAACTGCAATACCCGTACGTGCTAACAGTGGATCAGAACATGCGATACAAGCCTAAAATCAAGAAAAAAAAAAGAAATTAGGAGTTTTATGAATTAAAAGAAAATGAAATATTCTGTGATGCATACTTAACTCGTTGCAAATGCTGACTCAGGTAGTCAGTGATTGTGGGGGATGATTAGAATACAAAAAATACGGACTGCTGGTTTCTTTTTCCCGATATCTACAAAAGCTTCTTGTAAATTATCCGCGCTCAGATAAACAAAAAATTTACATAAAACTATTAAAGGGCATACTCGCTTGCCAAATAATTTGTAGTCCTGTTCTTGCCAGCTGACAGCTGACAAACGTTCCACATCACCGAATGTTATACCTGGCGTATACAACGCACATAACAGATGTACCCAACCTCCGCCAATGTCTGAAACGATCAAACATTAGATATATTCTAACAGTTCTAATAATTAATCATTCTTCGGTTGAAGGGTTTCCTTAATCAAATATGAGAAATTGTTCCACAATAAAAGGTGAAATTCTGCACTGCTTCGGAAGAAATGACCCAACAATACCCAAAACATTCTAAACTTTAATGTTATTAACGTCTGACATTTGAATACCATTAAATTAAAATACAACAGTTGATAATGCGGATAGCGCCTATATGCGGAAAACTTCAAGAGAAATAAAGGTAATATTGTACCCACATCAAATTTAAGAAATATTCAAGCAAATTACCGGCTTTTTTAAAAGCACCAAATCTATTTGGACATAGCTCGCAATACGGAGGTTCCTTGAGGCCATACAAGCATGCTTCACAGAACCATGGTTCAGTTGATGAACTGGAACCATCGCTTTCTGAATCTCCTACATTTTCAGTAATGTAACAATTCTCATGCACTGCAACTCCACATCTATAAGTAGAACCGATTGAAAAGATGCATAGGTACTAGTGGAGGATATTAGAGCGGAAGAGAAATAAAAAGGATTGACCTTTTAGCTTTTAAAAATATAACTGACTTTGGAAATGATATCGATAAACTCGAAAATTTTTTCTGTACTTAATAACTTGGAATTAAGCTTACTTATCACACTGAATAACTTCGTCATTACGTACAACAGCACGCTGATTCAAACATAATGTACAAATCAATTGACCCTGAAAAGCTATTTTAAATTTCAAATCGTTGTGTCCTCGTAAAGCCGAAGATATTCTGACCACATATAAAATTTTCATTACTAATAAACAAATCAAGATACCTCACGATTCACATCTGCTTGAACTCACTTATTTTCCTTATACTTTTGCTGATTCAGACATCTTTTCAGAAAAAAACTCCAAAAGGTCTATCCTCCGATTCAGAAAAAAGATCGAACAAAAGAGCCAGGATTTGAAGACTTGATCCACCTAAGCATTTCCAAGAAATAAATACACTTCCTCAAGCTGGAACCTATAGAACCTCTAAACACCAAATAAAGAATAAAAGAAATTCACAATCTAAATCAAAATCATCAGGAACGAAAAACTGTCACACTGATAACTTACTGCCTGAATGTTGCAGTTATTCACACCTACGACGTCGAATTCTGGCTTCACATCCTGAAAAACAGAATATCAGTAAAGCTGTAAAAAAGAATGCTATTATGCTAACATACGGAATTTATAGTAAGCCTTGATATGGCAGCAGAAACAAATAAAAGACCTCATTTTCACGTATTTCAAGTCCAGAGTTTAACTGAGTCGAAACTGAAGTTTGCGCATCCGCGTCGCTTTCGTCTTCTTTACCTTCACTATCGTCACTGCTTGATAAATCCGAATTAGACGACAACTCATCGCCAGTTCTTCCAGCTGCCATGAGGAAAAACTATTTTCATTTTTATATGGTTGAGACAGAATTCTTGAATTTGCTCCGAAAATCATAAAGTTTTGATCATATGATGAACAGCTTGATTGGAAATTGAAAAATAAAAAGTCCACGGAAACAAAGAAGAGAGAACAGATATGCTGGTAAATAAAAACAAAAGTGCTATACAATGGAATAAATTTTAAGCACAGTGAAAGATTTCATAACTTACCAACGAAATCATCGTCTTCATCGCTGTCTGTAAGTGGTATGGTGTCAAGCAAAATATTAGCGTTTGGTTTAATTTGCCGTTTGCCTGGAGCTCGCGAGGCTGAAATCAGTGCATTGGGCCCATTTTTTTTTTTTTTTTTTTAAAACAGTGCTCCTAAAATTTGAAGAACTTGGCATAAAAATGCGTAAAACAAACTAATTTAGATAGCCGCAAATTTTAAAATAAAAAAAATTTCATGCTTGATGACTCATCAACTGGTTTTTTCAGTAGTATTTGCGTTCTAACAGAGAGAATCCCACTGTCTTTGCATTTGGTAAAATATGCATGTAAGGTCAAAGTAGTAAGACACAAAAAAAATGATCTTGGAAAGTATTTTAGTGTTTATTAACATTGTTTTGAGATGTGAGCAAATAAGGGACAAGTAAATAAACTAGGTAAATTAAAACTCTTATAGTAAGAAAAAAATAAATATATTATCCAAAGAAAAATAAAATACAAAATTTTCAGTCCTTTATTTTGGCTATTCAACACGAGAAATGATATGGCACTATCTAAATAACACTCTTAAAGTAAGTCGCGGTTTATAACTCATGCCACCATCTGTCCGTAAACACATTCTTTGTCACCTAATGCTAATTATACGGTAAAAACAATATCTAGGAATTAAATTCAAATAAGATTGGAACTGGATAAAGAAACTGAAGTTGAAAAATGCATTCTAAACATTTCGATAACAAATTCCTCCAATCCTTGTTACTTCAACACCGTCCCATATCCAAACCTTAGATACATCTCATCCCGGTAATTTTTAACCTGAAAATTCAAATTTGCCGCCTAAGCTGAACCACATGCGTACATTATGGCCTTTCATGAAGCAGATTAGGGGATCTTTGATGGGATGCAGGGGAGTTGACGAACTTACATGCAAGAGCGAAGAAACTCCTTTTTTCGTCTTCAGTCATTTGAACAATTCTTGATACTCCGCGATGCCGCGGGAAACAAACGAATGGCTGAAAATCATAATAAAAATCGATCAAAGATCCACCATATACTCGCACACATGGAACTTTCCGTACAATGACCATGACAACTATAACAACACTATATCAACTATGATACTGCCCACAACACTTGGCTCTCTAGAAGGAGTTTTCATGCGGCTCGTGGCCAGTACGGGATGTGTTAAAGTATGGAAGTATAATAGTATCGTACTAGTCTGAAATATACGGATAGAGTTGTCATTTCAATCTCTTCATCAGCAGAGTTCTAATCAGTGCACTCCTCCCTACCGTAGCTTTACACTTCTATCATTATTGTAGAATACAGTATGGTGGGAATACCAGTTAATTGAGTTCAATGATTAGCATAAGATTTGAATGACAAAAAACATTGTATCGTATATATTATAATATTAGTGACAGGAGAATAGATGAAATGAACTGTAAGGTACATTCAGAAGAGAAATTACGAATGAATGTAAGGCCAGAGAGAAAATAGCAGATGAAAAATGCAAGCAATAGGATTAATTAAACGAACCGAATGCAGTACGCTTCAATGCACAACCATTACGATTTTCCTATCTTACGCAGCTATCTATTTGTAACAAATAAATGTAACAGTGATAAAAACCGGAAATATTTTTAAATTGACGGTAGTTATTGAATAAACAGAGAACACATGAGTCCGGTAGGGAAGCATTAATTAAGGAAAAATGAAAATTTATTCAATAATTGTCTACAGAGAAGTAATGTCAATCTTGTTCCTCCTTAACATTTTGCAGTAAGCCTCCTTGGTTGTCTTTTGACAGGAGCTATTCTTGATCACTACTAAGAGGAATCCAATGATAGATCTCACCAAACTTGACTCGTAGTATAAGATTAAACAAATTCACGACCCAACTTTCATTCTGATAACCTGCATCACTCCAAAACACTATAGTAATGACTTCTCTCAACAATAACATTTCTATCAAATACTTCATGTTGAAGCTACTGGTTGTCTGCTAATTTAATTTTCGTCATCTTTATGTTACCGTTGGAAGGACTTAATGGAATACCAAATTTATTTTACATTTCAACAGCAAAAAGTTATGATATACACACCACGGAAATAGGGAAGTTCTCATGGAATCAGGGCGAGGCATCCCATAGGAAGTAACAAGATACAGGGAAAGGTCGGAGCAAGAAAAAATAGGTCATTCATTCTGTTGTCATGAATTCTCATCCAGACCATCATAAGGCTAAACAATATACGAGACTTATCTCAATCCCTTGGCTTGGGCTATTTACTCTCAATCATCCACCAAGGGCAACTATGAAATCTCGTCATCTCAAATTCATTTGATTGAAAATTGAGTTCAGAATGCTGTTTCTGGAAACACTTTTTTAGATTCTGAATGCTAATAATTGAATGCAAACAGTTCCAAAGGAACAGAAATTAACCGAAATAGCTGAACTGAAAGAGCAGTGGATTTGAAGGACTTAAACAGTTATAGGAACTGCTCTTCCTAACTATTGCTAAATTTTTATTTCATCCAAATTTGGCTATTTATTAGTCTTTTGATGATGTTCTAAGTAATGAAATAAGGTTATCTGGTAATATTTACCTCTACTATAAAGTTCGTTTTACTTCAGGATGAAATAGTCAAAAAAATTGCTGAAAAAAAACGAAGCAACCAATGGCAGCAACAAAGCATTTTCAAATGAAAAAATAAGAAACAAATTTATTTCTTATTTAAACAATACAGCGTTATTATAAGATACTACAACATCTAATCCGATAAAAATGTAAATTTATGATGTTTTATAATTTCAAGACACCAAATATGGAACAATAATAACGAAAAAGGAGGAAGTACATTTGCAAGAAGACACTCACATCTGTTACTATAATGATAAGTGATTCGAATTTATGTAATTAAAAGATGGAATTACCTATAAAGACTGTGAACTGTCCTACTTGCAGGCATGCCATACTCTGCTCTGTCCCACTTGCATGCATACAATAATACTATTATGTACTAAGGAATAATAAATAGTGAATGACCTGAATCCTTTAGCTTATTAAGAGTTAAGGATCCAAATCGTAAAAGTATGGAACAAAATTAGATAGAAGGAAAAAAAAGAAATGGTGCTAAGAGTTGGAAAGAAGCCACCACCATTGGAAATCTTTACTCCATTACTCAATTACAGTTAAGTAATAAGCCAAAGAAACGACATGTACTAAATGAACATGAGTGGATCATCAGCAACCCTGAAAAAGGAAAACCATTCAGCATAAGCGTCTGAATATGCATTACTCACCGGTCAACCCGAAGAAAGCAATTAATACATCAGACTAAAAATTATTCTTGCGAGAAATCTAATCTAGCTCATGAAACAAGTATAACGTGTAGTTCCAATCCATTCATGTCTCCGTTCTGATGACATTTTATGTTTCCAAAGCAACTTACACCTAAACCTTCATTTTGTAATTATGGATTAATGTTTGCAATCTTTGATTGATTACTCAAATCTACCTCTTTGTTGGAAAATAAGCTATTGCAAAAACATCTCCAATTTAGTACTGATAAAATGATAAAATGTTCAGTTTGATGACGTATCATTGGTGACAAGTCATATACAGTCGTACAAAATGTATATGATCAATGATTGATTTCAGAGAAAAGCATGCATGTAAGCTTAGTTTCATCAATAATATTTTATCCAACCAATATTATATCTTATTTTCACATATCAGTAAATATTTATCCATTTTATAGAAAAATCATTGTAAAATCCAAAATAATGATGTAGCATAGATTAATAAGCGAAATAAGGCTCATATAATTATCGCCATAATTAGGGTATCATTTAATGTCTCCATGAGTGGTAATCAAATATTTGCTAACATATGAGAGTATGTCTTATAAAAAAGGAATCCATACAGATCATTAAATCACTTCGGCCAATAAAATTACAATAATTCAAATTTAAGTGACAGATAAGCGAGTGATGGAGTGGTGGAAAAAAAAAGTTACACAAGGAAATTTAAACAATCGCCCGAAACTATCAATCTAATCACAAGTTAATGTGATAACATACAATGTTGACCAACAGCAAGCGAAATAGGCACAAAACGGTCTTGTTGAATGAAGATTGGTTGGTGTTTGGGTGTAATACTTTAAAAAATTCGGAGTATTTAACTTTTGGCTTCAATTTCCCGGAAGTACGTTAGGGTACAATGATATCCTTATCATATAGATGATAAGTTATGGAAACTCTGCAGTATATCATATTTGCTTCTTGACCCCCTTCGGCCACTGTATTTAAAAAAGTAAACATAAATAAGCAAATTATTGAGAGAAACTCTTAATTACAAAAGAAAATAATGAATAAATAAAATGGTAACAGAACAGCATCTCATGAAGAGAGTGATTTTTGGTCACCTTTCTTTGTTGTTATAGTGACAGATACAGTTCTGATTTTAATGTCTCGAATTCACCTTTCATCCATCCATCAGTACCATTCGATACCCATCTCTGTCCACGCATCTTACCGTCGGTATTTCGTCTAATTTGCCATCGACCCACTTGCCATCAGTATCATTGGAGATGTGCATCCTTCTGTTTGTATCGCTTGTCAATTAATCAAATTGAATTATTATCTTATACTAACTCCAATTTCAGCTAATATTTTTTTGAAATCTATTTGTTATCTCTTCTACAGACAGGTTTGGGGTAGTTGAAACGGAAGAGCTGAAATTGCAGCTGATATCGATTAGCTGAATGATCAGTTTCAGGATCTGCAATGGCGTCAGACGAAGGGTATTTTGGAACTTTGTCCGTCCCGTTATTTGGTGTTTTGACTTGCGCTGGCATCTATTTCTTGAGGTAATTTTAATTAGAAATTAAGTTTGGTTGTAAGTTCATCCGTCATTATTCTTTAAAAATCATTGTTGGTTATTAGCAACTACATGTTTGTTTTTCTTCAATACTTTTCCTAAAGACGAAAAAGTTTCCGGTTTATACTATGTGCACTAAACACTTAAGTTTGCAGTAATGAAAGTTGTAGCAAATCATATTATGAACTTTTGACTTGTCAAGAATTCTGATTTTGTTCATTTATAGAGCCTTTTCAGATTTTGTCTAATGGAAGAGTTACCTATCTTCTCTCTTTTGGCATGTCATTTTGCAAATGAATTTATATCATTGCGATAAATAAGGAGGAAAAAAAACATTATTTTTCTCCCTTTTAGACGTTACTTGAAAGGAGCGCAGTTCGTAGAATATGTGGAAGCAAAAGGGAAAATAGCACTGGTTACTGGAGCAAGCACAGGTATAGGAAAACAAACAGCTCGAGAGCTTAACCTCCGAGGTGCCACTGTTTATATGTTGTGTAGAAACAATGAACGATCACAGAATGCAAGAATTGAGCTAACAAAAGTAAAAGAATTTGTGAAATTCGAACTTAGCATTTAAAAAGTCAGATTTTGGGACTCACGCAAAAAAAAAAAAAAGAAAAAAAAAACATTATAACGTAATTATGTAGTAACGTAACCGCCGATAAAATGAATAGAAATATATTACTTTTTTGGTGTGACTAAAAGCATCTGTATCTATAAGTTGTCTTTCAAAGTACTCCACTTAATTTTCATGCCCAGGTATTTTAAAGTTTTATTCCTTTATATTATAATGGTTAAATGCCGTTTTTGTTAAGTTTGATTAGGTTATGCATCACTTTTTATTCTTGCTTCGTTTTCATTGAAGTTGGGTTGTGATCCAACGAAACTGCTAGTGAAGGATGTGGATTTGGCCAGTTTTGTAACGATTCGGAAGTTTGCTGATGAAATTAAAAATGGTTAGCTTTTCTGTAATCAATAAATCAGACAAGTTTGGCAACTCCCAAAATTTTTTAAAGTAATTTTAATTAGACGTCGCAAGCTAGGATTCCTTACCAAATAAAATTGGCATATTATTGGAAAAGCCATCTGTAAAACAGCATTATGCTTCCTAATTTTGTAAACTTAGAGGTAGTCAAGTTTAAATTTAGAATCTTGAAATGATTTTCGAGTGTTTAGTATTAGAACCTGATATCGCCTTTCTTTTTCTTATATTTGTGACACGACTATGTAACAAACGCATCCAAACATCACTCATCTCAGTAACTTTATTTTCTATTTTCTTTGTTTCATATTGGTAATAGTTATTTCTGCTTTTCAGAAGTAGATAAAATAGACATACTTGTAAATAATGCAGGAATAATGTTTTATCCAAAATTTGAATTAACAGAAGATGGCCATGAACTTACGTGGCAAACGAACTACCTCGGTAAGCAATTTTGGTAATATTTTTTGGTTACTTCTGAAAGTAAAAGCAGTTTAAATAATAGGGCTACAGAATGGAATAATTAGGATTTTGCATGTCTTTTACTTTTATATTGTTGTGTTTTGATGATATCAAATATTTTCGATACGGACAAGGATCGTAGAGCTAAGATCTTTCCTGAAGTTTATTTGATAATTATATACATATACTTATACATTATATATGCATTAAATTATATTACACATATACATATACTTTTTCCTTATGGAATTTATTTTGGTGAATATCATTATTGCATTCCTAAAAAAAGTTTATTTTTTTGAAATCAAAAATCTCAACTGTTATAGCGTGACATTAACTTAAAAGTTTAGCAGATGAAATATATTTATCATTTCATGTCTTTTTACATTATATTGGAATTTTGGATCTGAAAAACTGGAAAAAATTTTTGTGTATGAATGCAATACCCTTGCTCAGTAAGGGAATCCTATATGCTTTATCATGGTGTGATTAGTAACAATACATACAAGTAATGCACTGGAACATTTTTACAGGGCACTTTTTACTCACCGAATTGTTGCTTCCTTTGATTAAGAAATCATCAAGTGGAAGAATTATCAATGTGTCCAGTTCACTTCATAAGGCAGCTGATAATGTTGATATTTCTGTAGTTAATGATAAAAAACACTTCAATAAGTCGATGCCTTATAGCAGATCGAAATTGGCCCAGGTTTGTTCTTTACTTTTTCCAAGGTATTTCTTTATCTATCGAATTCCATTCGCCACAAAAAGAAGTAATGGAGATAAGATTTGTATTGGCCATGAAAGGAGAATTTTATTATGCCATTATCCATAATCAATTTCAAGTATAGAAAGTCTAGGTTATGCATGCCCGTGAATTAACAAAACGACTAAGGACGATGGATCCGCAAAATGCAGTAACAATCAATGCCGTACATCCTGGCGTTTGTTTCACTGAGCTTATGCGTTATACGATTTTCAGCCAAAAGTATATATTGAAACTCATCTCCCCATTTTTGTGGTTCTTCATGAAAACTGATAAAGTAAGTATTTTTTTTGTTCTCGTTTTTTTGTTTGTCTAAACAGATTGAGAACTTAGTATGAAAACTGCAAGTAGGTTATATTTTTCATCTGTTTAACAAAGGAGATAAGAAAATGCCGGCTTCTAATAATCTCTTTAGTCATGAAGGAGTCTTGGATTAAACTCTCGCTATTGTTATTTCGGGCAATTTTACTTCCCTGTTCTTGAACCTGCTTATTTTGAAGGAAAATTATCAAGTATTTAAGAAGGTAGAAGGTTAGCTTCAATACCACAATGATACCAATATGACACATCTGCTGGCAGATAGTTACTGCTCATTTTGTGGTGAACCAGTGATTTCCTTTTTTAGGACGGTGCTCAAACAACATTGTACGTGGCATTGAGCAAAAATGTTGAAAATATTTCAGGAAGATATTTTGGGTTTGTTATTCTTTTTCTTTTTTTTTTTGCGAAACGTTGCTGGAAAAGTTTCCAAGCAATCATAAATTAAGGAATTGAGATTTATACCGGTGGTTTTCTACTTACAGAAATTTAATGTTTTGCTTTCTCCAAAGGGGATTTTGGTTGTGCTGGTTCAAGAGTTTTGTATATCAAAGTTGCAAGAAGCATCTGTTTTGTTACTTTATAATAATCTTGCAGTTGCTACTTTAGTTCAGTGTTCATACATAATATGCAGTTTTCGTCAAAAAAGCTTTATTTCAGAGAATGTAAAGAACATACTCCCTCTTCGATTGCATTGGATGACGTTAAGTGTAATATACTTTATAATCAAAGTTTGGAAGCCGTCAAACTCTCAAAGTAATTTGGATGTATCAGGCGTGTAATTGCTGCTATTATTATTGATATTATTCTTACATAGCCCATCTATGCAAATTAAGAATATTTTATTGTTTGCTTGGTTTCTTGATATCTTTCCCAATTTATTTTATAGTAAGATTAAACACAGTATTTTGCACTTAAAACTGTGTTTCTGGTTCCAGATTTTAAACTTCCAAATTTTCAGACCTTTCAACCTTTCAGACCACTTGCACTGATTCTTTTTAGTATAAGCCATCCTGAAAATTTTCTTGAAATGGTCGACATGTAATAATCAAAACTTCCAAAATTAAATTGGAATTATCTTTTAAGGTCACTATCCCCATCAACGGAATGTGAGAATATTGATTTTCAAAATGGTGTGGCACATATGCTAATGAACGTGGAAGTTTTGTTCTTGCAACCATGTTAACAGTCGGAAGAACCTATTAGTAATTAGAATATATAATAACTCAGTTATTTGTGAACATAGACTTTTTTTACTATATGTAAGCCTCATTCAGATAATTAAGGACATCAGATTTATGATTTATAAATATATCTGAAGTGCTAAATTAGATCCCTTATCATACTTGTTAGAGTAATTGATTATCGAAATAGTATTGACACTTCCTTATTTGTTTGGCTGATTTTTCATTTTTGATGGAAATAAAATTACAAATTGTTGTTTTATTGCACTGTTGGTTTTTTTTTATTAAATGATTTAAATCTACTTGTTTTTTCATATCAAATACAATTCTGAATAAGTGAATAACATGGCTCAATTCATCTTACTGTAATCATATAGTTCGAGAAGAGGCTTATTCAATACTTTAGCATCTTTTTTAAGAAATCTGAAGGACTGTTTCTGTACTCAAAGGTATTTTTATTATGTTCTATATATATTTATACATATAACTGGTAACAACGAAGCGAATTACCAAATCTTCAGCAAAAATTTCATTTATATTATTGAAAAGGAATTCAAATAAATTACTGGGAAATCAATTTGTACAGCTGCAATTGTTTTTGTATAAATATGACATTAACAAATAAATATATCAATTGAAAACAACGAAATAATGTTTGATCGGAAAAGATCACTTCTGTTATTACTATTAATAATTATAATCGACAGACATCATGTCAGTGAGTAAATTCGACTTTTTAAAAGTGGAAAAGTAGGCGAATGTATGGGCAAAGTACAATTTATTCTAAATGTTCTATTCCAGTACACTAGTTTTAAAATTTCGCTTCAGACATTTATTTAACGGGTTCGGTTAAATGACCATAATGATTCTTTGAAATGATTAGTTATAAATCCTTTTACTTAATTTTTCAGTTTCTCGAAGTATAACTATCAAATTGTTTGCTTTTTTTCGGTCCGATATAAATTGGTTATTGTAAAATTAATAATAGTTAATTATTTTATTTATTTTAAATCCAATAAATTAGAAACAAGATTATTTTAAATAGCCGATTCACTATTAATTTTTCGTTTCTCCAAAACTTTCCTTATTACTTAGTAATTTATGCAATCATTCAATTCGCTACTGTCTTATGCTGATATTTCTTCACTTCTGTACAAGTATTTCGAATTTATTTCGTGATAATATATTATCAGTAATAGGAAAAAAGGAGCGAAGTAACCCTTGAAGCACGTTTAAATTATTATTTGATAATAAATAAATGAACACAAAAGAACGATAACAGGCTGATAAAAAGTTGAGGATTATCGGAAAGGTTGCAAATAAATCAGAATACGATTAAATATTGAGAATTATGCAAATAACGATATCTAACATATTGAGATTATCCTAATTTAAAAAAGTATACGTTTACAAAATTATTCGAATTTAAAAAGTTATCGAAACTAATTTACAATATAATAAATTTCGCAGGTGTTCGCTTTGACAGAGTAACACTCAGCGATGTTATTTCAAACATTATTGTGTCAGAATATTTCCAATTACAGCGAATGGTCAACATATTATGCTCTAAAATTTGTGCTTGATATTGAAATATTTTGTGAATTTTGAAGTGGAAATTAAATTTCTGTCATGTAGAAATTGAAACGTAAGGTATAGGATAAAATCTGATTTAAGGTAGGATATGTACTAGATTTTAATCGATTGGAAAATTTATTTTAATGATAACTAGAATAATAAAAAGAAATTCATAGATGTTATCAGTGAATGGATATGAAAAAAAATATATATTTTTGATATTAAATTCATTGTCGTTGTGCGGAAAATCAATTGTTTTATCTAAAATTGTGAACAAAAATTTAATTCTCTTTGGTGTTACTTTTCATTTCTTTGCCAGACTGAAAACACAACGACAACAAACTGAAAAAGCGAAAACATTATAGAAATAGAAGAAAGAGGAGAACGTCTCTGAAACGATCATACTCAATCTTCATCGATCTCCATCGCAGTTTTTCCGATCACTTAAATATGACTGCAGCTTTGTTTGTAAACTGATGAAAAACAAAGAATGAAAATCATCGGATTAATTCTTTCTGTTTGTACAGTTTGCAATAATTTACACATATTATTTACAGAAGAAAGCAGTGATTCAGAATCCAAAATGAGCAAAATAACTCAGTGGAGCATGGCTTTTTCGGTGTATGAATACTATGTATTGCTCCTAATACTTTTCACTCAGTACGGGATAAAAATAATGGCCGACAATAACGTTCAAGCAGGTATGTTTCTAGCATCTTCTATAGTATCACTATTCTAATTCTTGGATTTGAATGTAATTTTTCTGGCTGCTAGTACTGCTCATTATGTAAGACAGATGAATAAAACGGTCCAATGATACTTCATCCAATTTAAGCGATTATGATTAATTAATTCAAAATATCATTGGTTGATTCAATTTGGGCAACATTCTTATGGGAAAGAACTTTTTATTAGTAACTGAAATCTGCTCCTTCAAAGCACAGGTAATTCACGGTGTTAATATTTAGCAAAAATTTCATTGTTACTTCAACCGTTCTTGTTAAAGGACGAGAAGGCAAAACCGACGAAACAAAAAGTCATTCAAAGGTTTCGGAAAAAACGTTATCTACTTCATTGTCTCTTCTTTTTTCAAATCGGTTTCTAAAACTTTTAAACTATTTCGTTCACTTGCCCGACTATGATTTTGTGTGGAATGTTTATGAAAGGAACGTAAATAATCACTGACTTACATCAAAAATGTTTAAAAGGAATTCATGAAGTATTTTAATTCTTATCATTCGTTTTAATTTCGAAGACTAATGGGTGTAAATCTCCAGCAAACTGTAAAAAAATTGTGGACATGACCAACAACTGACCTCTTCCTTTAGAGTAAGGAAGAAAAACATTTATGAGTATATCAAAAAAAACAAGAATCCAAAAAGGATGATCTAAATCTACTTTTAGGGACATACAACGATACCAATACTGATCAACAAACGTTCGGTACATATTTTATTAGATTTTGTTTAAATATAAATTTGATAGCCATCTAAAAGAGCACTATATAGAAACTAATTAACATTTTTCATGTTGCAACCACTACTTAACATTATTGTCCCACGCCAAAAAATCAGCGCTGTGAAGCTGAAATGTTTATTTGTAGAGTGGTGTTATGATATGACAGCACCTAACCGTCAGTCGGATTGTTTCCAATACAGTTACCTTTGCGACAATGAAGAATACTATGATCTGATGACATGGGAATGTCCTGTCACTTGTGGACGTTGTTTGGATCTAGCTGCTAAACTGTCACTCACAGGTTCCTTTCTCGTTTGAAATTCTGATGAAAACTTCCAAAGAAAACATTATTATTATGGATGTACAAATAATTTATGAAACTGCAGAAAAAATTGAAGAGATGGATAGTTTATTAACTCTTAATGTAGGAACAACGTGAACAGTGATCTCTGACTATATAATTGCAGTCATTAAAACCTTCTATACAAAAAGAACCATTTTGCAGGTACATCTGCCAATGGTACTTGTTTAGATCTAAAAGGCCCCAATGGTCGCTCTGATTGTTCGAAACATGTAAATCTGTGTCGAAATCCTCAATATGCTTCACTGATGGCAATTCAATGTCCCAAGACCTGTCAACGTTGTACAAGATACGACAGTGGTTAATTTCCTATATCTGCAGTAACTATAACCCTTCCAGGATCTTCTGAAAAAAACCCGAAAATTTTGTTACAATTTTCTAGAATGTCTCGTAACTTATATTTGTAAGGTTACTTTATTATAAAGCACACCTAAAATTTGTACAAATACTTTTGAAGGATTTTGGCTCGCAATACAATTGATAGTTAAACTTACAAAGAGTAATGCGAATTTGAATTTGATAAATCAGCATATGAATCACTTACACGATTAAAGTCCATTTCTTCGACCAACCTTTTTCTGAATTTTCCGAATTATCTTTTTACTGAAACTGATCAATAGAAATGAGATGTAAACGCTCAACAGCCGCAATGATAACATTCATAATATTTTCAAGCGGATTTTTAAAGCTGCAACCTTCCAATTGAACTAGACGGAGTCTATCATCAGGAGTAAAAAGATAATGATTATCGTAGATGACACGGAAAAAAATAAAAAAATATGAAAATGATTCGAAAAAAGAGAAAGTTCGTCCTCGTAGAATGCGGAAACAAATAACATGCAAAGACTTAGTCTTACGAATTACTTGACAAAATCTACAATGTAGAAATTCTTTTTGAACAAAAATGAAAGTAGAGAAGTTCAAAGGACCAAAAAGACTGAATAAAAAGGTACAGAAAATGACAAATTTTAAGAATGAAGAGTGGTAAATTTTTAGAGAAATTTTCCGGAACATAATACTTTTAGAGAAAGCATTTGAGATAAAGTTGAAAATTCATAGCGTTATTAAACCGTCATATATTTCAGGGAAAATCTAACAATGAGTTGCTTCAAACTATATTTCATTACATAGTAAAATCGACCTGCCACTTTAAAACTTCAAATATACTAATTCGGAAATAATGATGAAATGATACAATAACCATATCAAGACCGGTGGAAATGGAACAAAAATAGGAGTGAACCTTAATTGTTGCTTTAGCCAATGCAACACAAAAAGTAGAATAATGAAAACAAAAGATTCGCTCCATTTTCGAATCATGTAAGAATAATATGAAATAGCTTTCAGAAAAAAAGGAAATAAAATCAATGCTAGAAAAAAACTTTATGAGCCAGGAAAAAGAACTGTAAGTAAATTGATCAAAGACATTTACAAAAGTAAATCTAATTTTCTCAATAACGAATAATATTGTACAACTAGATCGGTCGATTTCAAAGAAACTTTTACCCTTTTCTTCAAATAGAACTACGGAAAATCTATGCAGTGGAATGATTTAGGGGCGGGAAGTTATCTGTGCTATGTTTGTCCATGATTTGTCCTCCATCACTTTCCGTTCCATCTTTATCTACATTATTTTGATCGTCTGCTGGATCTCGTACATGGGTAACTGGAGCATACTGAAATTATTTATTCACGTGAGTCACAAATTGTACCCAGCATAATCTTCGCCTTGTCACGTCATACACAGTTTGACGCTCACTATCATCTAAATAACTCCTAAATATTTCCCTACCACTTAAATACTTCTTAAAAAAATATTCCATTGCTGTCGTTACGAGAAAACATAGAAGCAGAAGGATGAAGTACTAAATACAACTTCCAATATCTCATTAAATACATTTAAAGATTAACCTTTATTCCGACTTTATGCTGCCGTAACAAAGTCAGCTCACCTCCTTCAACTTCTACCGGATATATGTATAAAAAGCCATCAGTCGTAGCAACCAGTAAATGCAGTTTACCAGAAATTCTGAAAATTGTGAGATTTACAATACTGCAAAATCTGCACCTCCTTCTGACTAAAAATTAAATCCCTTCGTCCGAAAATGTAGTAAAATAATCAGAATGCACAGATATGGATTTTCCGTCTGCAATCTGACAGAACCAAGATCTTATGTAAAAATGCTTCTTGCAGCACAGTTTCAAAAACTGGTCAAAGATTCCCCACTAAACACCGATTACTAACTGGTAATCGAACTGAATGGAGGGAACAAAAACAAAGTAAGATTTGGTTGGAGAGAAATAAATTCAAAAAAATAAGCCAAAGACATAAAAAGGATTTTTGCTGACCATAAGGAGAGCCAATGTTGCTTTCATGTAATCATACATATCGAGGTGGACAAAGATTGTCCAGCATAAACTCACAACAGTAGACATTAATCAGTTAATAATATATCTATTGGACAGAAAAGTTACATCGGTAGCGCAACTGCATTCCGTTTTCCAACTGACGGCAGCCTTGCAGTAGCGAAACTTTTTCCTCTCATCCAAAGATCATTCATTTGCGCAGGTAAATAGCTACTTGCTTGTTTTGACAAATAATCTACCCATCCCTGTTCTTCTCCATCTTCATTTCTAGAAATTAGCATTTAATACCATAAGCAATCCTAAACTCTAATTTTAATATATGAATCAGCTGAAAACGGAGATATAATGACCAGTTACTGCCACTTTTATTTTTTTATGCAATTGATTTCTTCCGTTAACGAAAAGAAAATGAAAAGCATAATTGTTTAAAATATATGAAGTTGCTGTGAGAGGCTAAATTTCGGAAGAAAAAAAAATGTATGCTACTACCATACTATATGAAATTTCAAACTCATGATTTCTAGAACACGGCAAAGCACTGAAGTTCTTTCACAGAAAATAAAATCATATCAAAACTACTCAGTAAGCAGAACCTACTCATTTACTATTTCAGTGGTCGACTCCAATCTAAACACATGAACTGTTTCGGTATTACTTGAAGAGCACAAATATTTACCATCAGCACTAAATGCCATCGAATAAATATTCACAAACCTGCAAAATAAATTTTGCTGAGTTTATCTCGAACTCTAATCAATAGAAGGCATTTAAACACTTACAAAAGCTACCTTTTGACACCTCGTGTAAACTCATATAAGCGATCTCCAGATTCGGTGTCAAATACACGAATTACGGTACCACGGCTTGAAGCAGTGGCCAACTTTTTCCCGTCATAACTGAAACGTAAAGCCGCCAACGGACTCGTGTGTGCAGAAATTGTATTCATCGAATTCAAACGTGTCACATCAAATAATTGAACTTAAAAAGTACTAACATTAATATTAATTTAGAAACTGATTCCTAACATTTAACCCAATGTCAGAGTCTGTCTCATTAATATGTTATTCCGTGCAGTGCAAAATCTCCCACATATGTCATATGAAGAAATCACTCAGGTTACATATCTATGAACTGTTCTTCATGTTCACTTCATCAGTTCAAATCCACGGTTATAAATTTATGCATTTTAGCAATATTGGTGATAATGATAAAAAGGAAAAATCATTACCGTGACCATTGTTAGTTGAACCTGGATAAGCTAAATAAGAATTGACAGTTGATGACAAATCGATAATACCATTAGTATTTGAAGGCGTATCACGAATTGTATGAATAACCGGAAAAATATCGGCCTCAATAAAAGATTTTTTTGCTTTCTATAAATATTTTAAATAACAGAACATTCTTCGTTTTCTATTAAAACAATGAATTCTTCCAGACAAATGATTAGATTTACAGAAAAACAAAAAGACATATATCTATCTATTAGTCTAAGGGTATATGAGTCAGATCACTTGGTACATGTATCGAGAAACAAGTATTCAGTAATGTTCGGTATGCTACTGCTGTGCAAGCTGTGTAATAAATATATTCCTATCAAACATAAACCGATCTAAGATGAGCGCTGCATATAACAAAGGAATGTGCACAATAATTATCTTCCCTAGAGTTGAAAAGAGGATTGAAGAATGTGAATCTAAAAATTTTTGGATAGTAAAACCAGTTTATAATCATTGCAAATGCATCTGGAACAAGCCATTACCTCATTAATAATTGAAATGATAATCAGCGCTTTTAAAAATCTAGCTCAAAATTAAACATATAATTTAGATCAACATGGCTAATTGTATTGCTCACTAGTGAATCGGAATTCCCAAAACTTAGTTTCCAATTGCTGGAAACATTTTTTTAAAAAAAAACCTCCCTCCATTCCATGCTGTCTATTATATGTCTTTCTTTATTCTGAGAAAACAGACTATCTCAGTAATGCCACTTAAATCGGTTTTTACAATATGACTTTTTTGAAAGCTTGCATGCAACATTAGCCCTCATGCAATACCGCATACTCGACAATCTCGCATTTTCTAGATCATTTTCAAATCCAAGCCCAACTACCTTATGTAAACTTTCGTAGCACATCACTACTGAAAATTTGATTTCTAACTTTAAATCACCTTATTTCTAAACAATGCACTTCTCAGAAGAATTTAAAAAAAATCATTCCTTTGTTATTGCTACTATGTCTGCTAATGAGCCCTTAGAAGCAAAAACAATACGGTATCGTGCTAAGAATAAATTATACGTGCATCTAATTCAATAAGTGCCTCATATCTGTTTCAATAAAATTATCTATACACTTAATTTACATATTGCAGCTATCAATTAAAAATGATGTGGACATTGCTGAAATCACAGAATTCTACTAGTTTGAATTGTGAATTATTCGTGTACACATAAACTGTGTGAAATTAAGGATGAACTTACTGGATGCAGAAGTAAGTTTCATAAAATACATGCTGCAAAATATTAAGCAGAAAAAAATCACCTTCATATCTTTGACTGTATGAATATACACTATGTCTTCAAGACAAACGACCATGTACTGCAAAAATGAATGAATTAGCGCAAAATTTATTTCGAATTCTGAAACAGATCATTTTAGACTTCAAAGCAGATGAATGAAACATCATTTCCTAACTTTATGAAAAGTATCACTTCTCTAAAATACTTTCGTGAAATAAAAATTAAAAAAGTGAAGTAACAGTTACATATCATTTCACTTCGTTTTCCCTCCCAATACATGAAAAAAAAAAAATGAAGAAAACCTTACTTCGCGATTAAGCTTCACTGCTATTACAGTATTTGTGTAGCTTTGCGCACAAATCTCATTATTTTTCTGGAAATGATAAATCCGTAGCTTACGCGGTGCTTGCGTTGATACCAGCATCAAAAGACTGGATGAAAAGAGGCGCTCAATGAGCATAACCTCGCAAACTTCTGCAAATTAGTGTGGTTAAAGACAATATCCATCTGGAGTAACATAATGACTTTAATTTCTTGAAGTTACGAGTTATAATTAAATAGCAAGAATAATTATAATGGAGTCCAAGATTACTGGTAGACAGCTAATTTACCAAAACAGCAAGCACCGCAGCTTAGCTAATATTTAAATTGGAACACGAAGAAACACATATTCCTCAGAACTAATTTTTTTGCCACCAAATGCATTCTTTGATAGGTACCAGACTAGACTGTACCAAAAGTAATATAAATTAGTTCACAGAATTAGAATAAGCAAATCTTGAATATAAATAACTTTCATTCCTTAAAGATTTAAAAACGTTTTACTTTTTTAATGAAGATAAAAAATCAGTCTCACCTATATTCCTCTTTTTGTCATCTGAAAATTGCCTGTAACTTTCGTGAATTAAATCAAGTTTCTCAGTCTTTTTAGTTGAATAAAGCGCATAACTGGATGCTGCACCCAAAGCAAGCGAACTGGAACGATATCAAATCACTTCATATTTACTGCAATACTTGTTTCATTGCTGGATTATTTGAAAAGTGAGAAAATAGATGACAATGAAAAAAAAAAAAAAAAAACGAAAAATCCGAATCGCTAACATTACTTTACTGAATGTCTACATACTTCATAATTTAAGGAAGAATAAATTAAAGACATTTTATGGATTAAATTAATCTTCCATAGTCTAAGTAAATTTCAATACTTGAGGTAACTAACATATCTCTAATATTTACACACATGTAACATGGACTGTACTTGAAAAGAAATGGCCTGCACGATATTCATCTAAAAAAGAAAACTTACGTAGCATCCTGATTGAAGCCAACGAAAGATAACTCTTCAGGTGCTAATTCATCATCTAGTGACATTGGTGGATTCGTTGTTGCACGAGCTACTATCACCTGCAAAGTCTGCAAAGCACCACTTCCCACATCCAGGAAGTACCTGAACATATCGTCAACCAAATTGAGCTGATAACAAGCGATGAAAACGGCTAGGTCACAGCAGCACAGTACCGCTACACTTACAAATACTACCAACACAGTTAAATCACCAGTGGTCATACCATCTTATCCCCAAATAGTCCAGTTTACCTGTGCTATTTTCTTTGACCCTAACTTCATCGAACAGAGTCAATAATACCAGTGAAAAGAAACTCTAAAGAGAAAACAATCAATATAAAGATGTACAGGTAAACAAATTGTACTGCTCTTCTTTCCATGCATTACCTCCTGAAAACATGTAGTTTTTTAGAAGACAGTAAACCATCCATATTTTCATTGCCTTGTAATATCTAACTTGAAAGTTACCCTTTATTCTACTGATAAACTTTTTCCTTAGCCATGTTAAATCATGCTAGTACCTGAATCATGAATCCCAAACTACTTTTATTTTTTGGTTTGGCTTTAGAAAATAATCAGCACCACTTGTTCCAACTGCTTATAAATATGAGAATTAGACTAAACAGTAAGTCGGAAAATTTTAGCCGTGTTTCATACTGGACAACAAAACAAAATTACTATAATCATTTCGCACAGAAGATTTTTACCGATCTTCACTAAGTTTTTTGATGCCAACTTATTTCAAATCTACACTTCGCGAAGTTTATCCAGAAATGTTCTCAACTAATGCCAAGTAGACTGCCAAAATTCCCGGCTTCATTCGATGCAGAAATCAGGATCAAGGGATATTTTTCTCAAAATAAATTTTTTTAAATATATGTTTAATCCTTAAATTCTTTTAAGAATATCTACAGTTAAATCTTCAAAGGAGAAAAAAGAAACAATAAGAAGACTAAAGTAGAGAGAAGCTCAAAAATGTTACATGAGCAAAAAACAATAGGATAGAATACTGTACAAAATATATCATAATAGATTTCGATTTCCTGGCAGACATCAGAGTATTTTGTCTCTCGTGAAAAATAAACCTATTCCGGAAGCAATAATTCACTTCATTCTGACGAAAGGACAAAATTCATGTGGTAAATTCGTCTTGTCATTTAAAAAAATTATGGCATAGGCTGGAAATCTTTTCTTCCGTTCATTTCTCACTAAACAAAACTGTCTTTTTTATTTGAAAACCTCGGAAATATCTTTAATTTCTAATTATTTCCAAAACCGTTGCATTTTATTGACTGATCAGTGATAGTAAATTAACAGTACTACGTTGGATAACATCTTCAGTTGATGGCTTTTTTCCCGACAGAAAGGATCAGAAAGCAAGGGGGAAGCAGCGAGCTCTTACTTCTAAAAAGACAAACTCTCCAAAAGATCCTGATCGTTAGCCTTGCCTACCTTCCAAAAACTTCCGCACGTAAGCGTCCTAGCAGACAGTCACGCTCATAGAAGTCATCCACCTACTGTCCAGCCATGAAATACCACCAAGTTAATGATGAAGTTACTTTTAGACCACCATTAGCTGATACATGTCACCAGTCGATCGGAGTGATATAGTGCTATCATCGTCTCACAACACTGGTTAGTCGAATTTATCTCCGGTTTGCGGATTTCCTGTTATAGATTTATTTTGATGGATTGAACTGGAAGTCAACTAGTCCTGAAAAATGTCTACTCGAACAAACATTCAAACACTGTGAGGAATCGTGGAATTGTTCCTTTTCTGTGAATTAGATTAGTCTTAGTAGAATACCTTTAGAAGGACTTCCATCGACCGAATCAGACTGGCTTTTCATTATCAAATCTCGATAGTAACTATGGAATTAATATGATTTAGTATGGCTTCACTTCTTTTTCTTGGCGCACTTAAACAGTGCAATTAGCTGAAAGAAATTAAAATGAACAATGGAGACGAAATCGCTCGTGTAATGCGATGGGTTGAACTACTAGTATGTCGATGTTTCGAAAATGATTTTCATCGTTTGTTTTAATTTTTTTAAAATGCTAGTGATTGCCAAAAGGATTGCTTTTATAACTCAATTTGAAGAGAAACAATTAGTTTCAACACTGTTGTAGTACCACTTTGTCAACAGTTAAACCATCGAATTGATTAGTGCGCAACGAATTCTTTTCATCTATTTTAACATCATTACAGTTTCTGCCTTGGCTTCATTTTGTAGCAAACTAATTGCGAAACTTTTTTTAATGTGATTAAATTTCAATAAACTTAAACTGATTCTAGATCATTGACACAGTTCAGTTTTTATAAATTCATACTTTTTGTAATTCCCCTCAGATCAATCTGATTATAATAATTTTTGCTGACTTTTAAATGCTTTTCTATTTCCCTTATTAATTCGGTACAATGCTGAAAGGGGGAAGAAAATTTGAATTACTTTAAAAGATTGAAATTTAGGACTTTTTTTCGTTTAAATAATAAAAATAATCTTTGACATTAGTCTTGACCAATGAAAAGAACATAACCCGTACATTCTGAATTGATCACAGAAAGATATGTTTATTGTAGCTTTGTTTGTGGAATGTCTTGGAGGAAAGAATTATAATCAATAAATGATTCGAAATACACTTTTGTTGTCTGTTATTTGAGAGTATTTCTGTTGGCTTGTTGCCCGAGTAACGACGTGTTCTAAATAAATCTTAGGCATTTCTATTTAAGGTAGTTTATCCTAAGTCTTTAATTTTACCACTTCACTTTTCGATACCTTATTCTCTTTGTCTTACTGATGTGAACTTGGATAACTGAACTGTTTCGAAATAGTTTGAAACCAGGGAATTTCTTCATGTATGTTGATTTATAGCAGCATAAAAGTGTAAATTTAAGATATCACTACGAATTTGTGTGAAATATATTCCAGCTGAAAAAAATTTTGAAAGGTTACAGAGACTATTCAGTTTCAAAATATATTACGAAACCAAAAATTATGCAGCACACCAACAATTTTAGACGAACTTTAAATAGAGAATTGAATCTTGAAATTTTTCGGAAATATTGTTTTTGACAAAGGACGTGCCTGATTCAAGAACTCTTTGAAGACCTGAAGCATGTAGGGACATTAGTTTTTGTTCCTGTTTCCCTTTGTTGTTAGTTCAATTAACGATTGAAATGTGATAATTGTCAGCTGAAGCACTGTTCTTGAATTTCATATTTGTAGGCCAGCCGTGCTCGCTGGCATTTCTGTTGCTTTTGCTGCCCAAGAAGTTATCAAAAACATGAATGGAATGAAAGATGGAAAGAACATCCTTTGAATTCTCTGTGGATTGGTTTCCTAATTTCTTTATAAAAGTATAATTTTGCTCTTCCGTTCAAATATGAAATGAATTTTCATCGCCATTTTGTCCTTCGAAGACTAAACTTTCATTTGAATCGGTTAAAGGCATATTATCATCGTGATGAAGAATTCTTCAATCTCGATTCCATAGAATCGAGCAAAAGGGAAATGACTTGTGGTGAAGTTATTTTTAACGGAATCCTTGTTAAGGTGTCATGCGTTCATAATGGAGTTATTCTGAGCTGCAAAGACATACGTTAGCTCTCCGAATAGTTCTTAATATATATTCTAGCTTTCTCAGCATTTCCCATCTCTCCAGTACTGCAGCAAATTCGAATTCGAGATTATTGGATATCGCCGATCCTAACATAATAGTTTCTTATTAGATTAGCCATAAAAAATTATTTTTCTCATTTCATAAATAACAAAATGATATCGTGAGAAAATTTCTTGGCATTTTCTTCAGTCTATAAAAACAGCTTATAATTTATATTACTGGGTGTAAGTGCCAAAAAAAATATGCTATATTTATCGAGATCTGATTGAAAGTTGAAGAAAGAAGGAGTTTTGATGATTTCTCATTCGATGGATGTAATAATGCTCTTTAATGGCCAGTTTATTTATTTCTTGTTTTTAATTTCAGTTTTTCCAGTATACTCTTTAACGAATTCAACTCGATCTGTTCAACAACAGTAGTAAACAAGTAAATAATGATCACGCTAATCATTGTATTGGATCCAACAAGCACATCCGTATCATTTAATTCTTATCATACATCCAAATGACAGAAATATGTTATGATATGAAACAACGATCAGTACCATAATTTAAATATGAGCATGCTAAGAAAAGGTTTGTGATGTAAAAGATAGCCATCGGTGGATTCCATAGGAATTGAATGTCTTTCGTCATCAGGTTTCATCACCAAGTCATCAATTACAGACTTTTATTCAGTACTTGATTTACCAGAAGAAGCAACAGAATTACCTATCTAAATTTCAATCTCCTTGAAAGAACGATTTTTATCACCGTTTCCACAAATAAGTATTTCCGTGAGGACAAGTCAACAGTGATAACGATGATAAAGATGATAAGGGTGAACCAGTTCTCAGTCGTCCTGTAAGTACGAAAAGACCGCAAATGCCCAGAAGCCCTTTTTCGAAAAATTTCACACACGCATATAGACACAGCGAAATCGATCCAGACAGATGAATCTCTCCCTCTCTCTCTCTCACTCTTTCTCTCTCTCGGTTTGTTTTTTGTCAGTTATCATCTGTTTAAATGTCACATATGACTGACAAATGTGTCCCTTTATCTCCCTTTTAGCCTCATTGTTACCTGTGAACTCTATTCACTTTTCTGGAAACACGTGAATTAGTCTCATTTTTTTTTGTATGATTAGAATTAAAAAGTTAACAACTCTCTCTCCCTCTCTTTTCATCCTGTACTATTGTTGCAGTGATTGTGACATTAAAATGACGTGAGCAGCCTGATAGGGTGATATGAATTCCGGATTTCTGATCATATGGATGACAGCATGATATCCAGAATTCCAGTGATTTATTATATTGATTATGACCGTAGCTACATTATTGGAATGAGAGAGCCTTACATCGTAGTCATCTGCTTTGTTACTGATGGCAAGCGATAATTTAACTCCTGTTAAGTGCTACCTACTTTTCCAGTCTTGAATTCTTTTGCTAGTTTAAATTTGAATTTTATATGAAATCTTTGTATTGAGTATGATCACTGAATGAGAGAAATATATGACGAAGTAATATAAAAGCATTCAGGCTTATTATATTATTTAATTAATTTTTCTCCTCGAAATTTCTTTTTTAATATTAATATTTCTGGAGATTCAATTAATTCGGTAATTTTTAAATTTAAACTAATTTCATACTAGCCTAGTATATTCAGCATAAAAATATTTAAGCAGATATTTTAGATGAATGAAAGGCATGATGGACTGAATCATCGTTTTGCTTGAACAAGAACACTTTTATCTCTAATAGACAGACCATCGTAGAGTATCACTTCCTTGTTCATTCATTGGTGTTTTTCGACAATTGATTTCCTTAGTAGGTAACTTGTGAATTTACTTAGTTATTACAAAAATTTTAGATGTAGTAATTATTTAGAAGATAAAGATTTGATTACTGATAATATGTCTTGGGTGGTTCTTTTTTAGTTCGTTTCATTCATCATCCTGGTTACTCGCTTATTCTTGACAATTCAATTATGAAACTCAATTTAATTTTAATTTATTTTTTGCTTTCAAAATTTCCTGAGAATGGTGTTTTTGAAAATATCATTGTCAAAGACAATTTTTAAACTAAAAATTCTTAGCTTAATCTGTGTGGACGAATTAAGATTGATTAGTCTTCCTCACTTTATTAGTCAATTTGAGTTTTATAAGAAAATAGAAGTACAGATAGAGGGGAAGTCCATAGGTCATATATTTTTCAAAAACACTCTGTGATTCGTTGATGAAATGAAGTACTTTAGAAATACGTAAAACACTTCTAATACTTAGCTTATTTTCAAGTATTACTTTTGTCTCTTTTATCGTAGATGATGTCGAAATGCTTTTGGAACATAAATTAACATTAATTACTCTTACTGAATAGGCGGTAATTTTCCTTGGCTTTTCCGGCCATTTTCCAAAATTAGCCATATAAAATGAAGCTAAAACGTGCTTTTTACTTTTCTATAAATATGCATTACCAGTTTGAAATAATCAGAATTAATTAAAAACACTTTTATCTCAGAATCTTCACTTACTGATTCAGTAGCTCTTTTGTAACGGGCTGAAAGCTTCTATAGTATCTTATTAAATTATGTTTTTCATTTTTTGTTATTCTTCTTTTCTAGGAAGTTGAATTCTATTTTAGATAAATATTTAATTAAAATGTTTTCCAGTATATGTGGTGTTTTTTAATATTCCTGCATCTTGGTGTATTTCTTTCTTGCTGCTTAGTAGAAATCTCAGTTTATGATTTAAATTGATGTTTGCACTGTTTATACTTGTAAAAAATATTTGGAATTGAAAAGGTTGAAGAATGGCTTTATTGTGTGCTGAAAATAAACACTACTAAACACATCTGTTTAATTGATAAGGTATGATATGAAACGTTTACTTTTATCATCTGCTTGAAGTTGCATTGAATGTAGGTAAATAAAGAGAAATCATTCGAAAATTTTCTTTTCTAAGAGTTTTAAATAGTTTCCTATTCATACTTCATTTCCATCGTTATCTGGTATTTTTATTATTTATGAGGACTGTTGCGACAAAAAGTTTCTCAGTTACTGTCTAGTTGACATTATCAACTTTGAAATGAGAATATTACCTGTCTTCATTGATTTCAGCTTTCCATTATTGATTTACCTTTTTGTTCATTCTTGCTTTTTCTCCTTTTAGAATAATGCCATCTAATAATTCGAACGCTTTAAAACTTTCCTACATCAATTACTAACACAATTAATGTATGATTATATGTTTGCAGACATTGATTATACATGAAAAATTTGGTCTTCAATATATTGTGCTGAAATTAAATATAAACTAAGGTGATAGTAAAATGGCTGCTTATCAATCAATACATAAGAAGTTATCAAGTGTATCAACGGATGGTTGTGAAGGCAGATTATCAAGTACTGGTGATTATCATACGTATTGCAATCGACATCGATCTATTCCATTGTTAGCTTTTTGCTTTAAATTCTGATTAACTTTTTAATGATACAAGGCAGAAAACTGAAATAATTATATTCGACAGTGGTTCTGAATTGAAAACATTTATTATATGCTTCGAAATGTTTTGGGATTTTTTCTAAAATTTTTTCTTCAATTTTAATTTTTCGGAAAATTGATATCATTCAATAGATAAATATGAATGAAAAAGAATGTTGCCTTGGTGAAATTATTTTACCAGCCAACACATTTTTATTGATATTTTTTAAATTTAACAAAGTATTTTGTAATACTCGAAACAGCTGAAACATGTTCTTATCAGCAATATTGAATAATCAGTAGATTGAACGAACAGATTGTTCAAGCTGATATCGAATGTACCGATCGATTTTCCAGCCATTCTTTCCCAATATTTTTCTCTTATCACTATTGAACAATTCCACTCAGTTTTATCTCATTAATTTCCTGAAAATTAGTAGATTACGAACGTTTAACTGACAGTATAAAAAGACATCTCCTACCACGTCATTCTAGACAAATACATATATATTAAATGATGAAATCGTGTTCTTTCATATTGAAAAAGATGCAGCGAGAAGGAAACAAGTTTAGGTACGTTTGCATTTGTATATACACGTCTACGTGTGTGGGTGTGTGTTTGGTTAGATTCTAGGCCAACTGGAACTTCTGATCTTAAATCGTGACAATTTTATGATCAAGGCTGTGAATTCAGTGATTTCTGTAGAGCTGGCACGATCATGTAATTCATGTTCCTTATCCATTACTGTAATTAGACTAATGAAAAAAGAGGAAAATATTAATATAAAGAAAAAAAATGCTTCTCTTGATGCTTTCTTCTGTCCGCCATTTAACAGTTTGTCTGAGATGCTTTGAATCATCATTGCTATCCTTTTGTCACTAGAGTTGCTTGGTGTCAAAATAAGCCATATTCGCCCATCCATGGTACAGATTAGTAAGTTTATCAACAGTTCAAATCAAGTATTGATAATTCCTTCTCGTCGATGTCTACTGTAACTTGCAAGTCACTCTCTAATATTATCATTTGCCTTTTGTATATGTCGTGAGGTTGGAAATGGTGGGGGTCGAGAGGGAACACAAAAAGCCTAAGGAAATGGACCGTTTTATCTTTAGTCATCTTGAAAGATAACAAAATATGAGATATGCTTCGGTGGGACGACAATTCGGCGCCATGATATAAATTGCTTTCGCAAGTGCTGTTTATATTACGCAAATGTTTCAAAATTTTGTTTTTTCTCCTTCCAGATTTTTTTCGGTGTTGAAGAACTATCGGGACAGGGAGGAGTAATTAATAGGTGGTTTTGGGGAAAATTAAAGGTGTGGAATAAGTTAGGAGTGCACTGAGGTGTTCGATCCAATCCCAAATTTGTTTCATCATGATTAATCACCTCGTTCATTCTGTTTTGCAGAAATAAAAAAAGAGGAATTCCCGGTAATGAGCAATTTTTGGAAAAGATAGGCGGACTTTTCCACCTTTAATTTCATCGCTGCTCACTTCTTCCTCAGCCGTTTAAATTGTCCCCTGGTTATATAAATAAGTACGACATTCGATTGGCACTTACTCGTCCCATAAATTTCTTTTCTCATTTTTGGAACATTTGTAAATTAATCTCTGTTTTTGACAGAAACTTAACATTTTCCTTGAACGTGAAATTATCGTTGGCGAATTCTTCTGCAAAGTTATTATTTTGGTTGAGCATTGAATGTGTTATTTGTTTTTTTTTTTTTTTTTTTTGAATACATCGTTTTGCACTCTAGTTAGCTTGCTAGCAGATTAGCATCACTTGTCTTACATCCATTTATCCCTTTCTGTAGACGCATTCTTTTCATTTCTTGAAGTAAATACCACCACATTGCTTGCTTGTCTTTTTTCAAAATCTGATAATAATTACTTCACGGAACTACCTGGACATTTGATCAATAAATTGATTTAAAAATTTATTTATTGATTCCTTGATTCGATCATTTGCAGCAATCAAAGAAGTATCACGAAATCTCGGACGATGCCCTACGCATTGTATAACGAATGGTGTGAGAATTCCTTGCCTAGCTGCCGATGTGGTGCCAATGTGCTAGCAGATTGCCTCAAATCTTCTCCCTTATATCGTCAGCAAGAGTAAGTAACTTTTTCCCAATCCTTTTCCTGACAGAATTAGACGAATGTGTTTTTTGGATGGCGTCAATAGAGTGAGAACGGTTCGATGAGAATACGTGTTTAGTGAGCTGTTTTTAATTAATATTAGCTTTTAGCATAATTAACAAAAAGAAAATGAAAATAAGCTGGTAGACATGAAAGTTAAATAAAAAGCATTTCTTTTTTATTTTACAACCATTTACTTAATCTGCACTTTATCAGCGTTTTTACTAGACAAGTTCTAATGTGAGCGATGGAATATCTTTTGTGATTGATGGCAGTCTCAAATCTTTCGTTTTTATTATCAAAGGAAATGGCCTTAGGTTTTTTATGCCATTTTTTACAGTTTTTTTTTTCTTTTTTTTTTTTTAAATTATCACTTCTCTCTTCTGTTCCTTTTCCGATAATCATCATAATCACCAGAGACTTCCCTGTGAAGGCCTATTTCATAATTGATCATTTACATGAAATGCTACATCATTTCCTTACTCCTCACTTATCTTCCTGCTTTCGCACAGTTTGCTCATTTTCTTTGAGGGTTTAATCAATATATGATTTGAATTGTAATCAAACACTGTTACTGAAACTTTTGTTACCATAATGGTTGCGGCGAAACATTTCTACATTTTAATGCTTTTATATCTAAAATTTTTTACTGTTTTAAATGCAGTTTTATTACCGTAAAATTTTCAAGTTTCAAAGATTTGAGGAAATGACCAGTAGTCGACAAATTTTTTTGCTATAAATCTCCACTTTTTATCAAACTTTTGTTGTAATTTTCATCTTTTCTTTTACTAATTAAAAAGAAGATTAGATCCACAAAATTTCTGATGATTTGAATCTGCAGATAGTACGTTCTATAAATGAGCATGAGTACTGATGTTTTATAAGTGTTATTAGGAAGTTATAGATTAACTTTTTTGAATTACATTTATATATGCTTGTGTCCATTGGAGTATCTGATATTTTGATATCCTCATAAAAGTGAAACGCTTCTCAATTGACAATCGATTTTGAAGCACTTGTCGTAGTATTTATTATTTATAAACATCCTAAATGATTGCCTTTTACTAGTATATTGCTTGGTCTTGTCGTGACTTTTCGGTTTGTTTACTTTTCGAAACTTTGTTATGCTAAATTCACCTTCCAAATATAATGCCCATTTTCGGAAATATTATTTGTGATTGCTTAGGGAATAGGAATACTGGAATTGTATAGATTTGGTGTCAAAGATGCTGTTTACTTCCATATTTTATTGATACCTTACCTGTCATTTGTATTATGCTTTGTTGAATTAAATAGGAGAAGCTAAATTACAGATTCAAACTGTATAATTAAAAAAGTTGGGTGTAGATCGTAAAAAATATCTACCTTAGCTTCGTGAACTTTTTCGTATTTCGCTATGGGATATGGAAAATATTTAAAAAAAAAAAAGAGGAAAGGAAAAGAGCTAAGAATAAGATGATAGTGAAATGGATAATGTAATATGTTAGCTATAAAGTAATCTTATTTTTGTTTTATCTCCTTTGAAATGAAAATGGCGATCATTATCCCTAAATACTTTGAATGTTGGATAAGTGAAATGCAGTTATGGTATATAGCAACAGTTATGGTATAATGCATCTTATAATCTTTTAAGTACTATTGCAGATCTGAACGATGGGGACAAGCGATTAATTATTATCAGGAAATGATGAATAATCGTGATCATTGCTGTACTTCACCACCCAATTCACCGGTTAATCTCGGAACCTCTCACAAATATTCGACTTGTGGTTCGTTATTTCTCCCTTATTTCTGAAAATCACAGAGGGACAGTTTTTTTGCTGAATAAGGCCTATAACAAACGTTCTGTGGCCTATTTATCGAAAAATGTATTTGAAAAATGGAGCCATGAAGTTCCACAGTACTGCTTCTTTTTTCTCTTGCATACTGATATACGTAAAAGGAAGTTGGCTTATGTTTTCATCATGATTTGTTGCAGGTGCATCCTTTTCGCCATGCGATTCACCACCAGCTGATGTCGACAGTACGTGTACAGTAGGTTCATTAAGTGGAAGCTTAATGGGGTTAGTGCTTTTATCATTCATATACAGTTACTGTTTTCAGAATCCTTTCTGTTTATCTGTTATTCTCATAACAGATTATCACTCTTCTCAAATTTGTTGTTATCACCCTTTTTTCTTTCCTTGATTCACTGTTTACGAACTCTACGATAACTTTTAAACAGTGATCATATTTTTGGAATTGTTTTTTCAACTTTTATTTCATTTCAATTCTGATTTCTCTTCAAAAATTACCGTAGGAATATGAGTTTTCTCATTACAGACAAGTTAAAGATAGCACGGGATATCCTCACGTGAGAGGAAATAGACACATCGCATCACTCTTTTTTTTTTGTCCTTGTTATTAACATTTTTTCAAAATTGAAAGTGGTTGCTAATTGGTAGTTTAGAAAGGAGAAATTTCCTTCAGCTTATTCACGTGAATAACTGCTGGTTGCGTATTCCATGGAAAGTACAAAAACCTGTTAATCACAAGGAAGATCGATTTGCAACAAATGAAAAGCAAAAAAAAAAAAAAAATAAAATAAGATGAATCTTTGTGATTTCTAACAGACGACGAATGACTGATTGAAACTGGAAGTTTTACGACATTTCCAAAGGCAGTGTCTTATTTAAAATTTCTTGATAGTTATATGTGGATGCGGTAACACGGTTGTATTCATGACTATAGGTAAGATGATTTACTTATCGCAAAAACGAACTAGCAGCTGCAGTTAAACCTAGCGGATACAACACCATAGATTCATTTTTTTGTATTTAAATGTAAATTCAAGAGGAATAGATTGGAACTTGTCAAAAATTTCCATTGTTCGCAGATGATACTGGGAAGATAAAGCTGGGCCTTCTGATATGGGAAGTTTCAACTGTAAAAGAATTTTGAATCTGCCTTTATAATATTATCGAAGAAAATAATATCTCTTCACACTTTGACAGCTTTTTAGTATCTCCAGTTTGTTCAACCAACAAAGTGTTATGCATCATTTAACCCGGTGTTATAGTCACCGCACTTAGCCTTTTGCTTTTTTCATAAAATGATAATAATAACTCATCTTGCAGTTTTGCATCCAATTCAGTTAAAATTCATCACCTGAGACGTACATAGAATCTCCGATATATTTAAGAGTAATTTTAAAGGAAAACAGATTTAACATGTTTTAATGAGCACAACTTTTTCTGCACTTAAACTTGTTGCTTCAGGAGATAATTAATTGTGAGAGTTCACAAGATAAAGGGAAAGGAAAGGAACAAGAAAATTTTCTTTGCAAACATTCTGAACGATCTTCTAACAGCTGAAATGAATTATGATGACATAGCTGTTATTTATTTAACTATTTGAATTTTAAAACATTTGTTTTAATTTATGTGGCAGATTTCTGAAAAGTTATGAACGATCCATTTAGTAGTCCATTCATTTGATCCTGTCATTAACGCCATCTGAAAATTATAATTACTAGTACTGCTGTCCCAGTGTCAGTATCAGTTTTACCAATCACCAGAGTAATAACAATAACATGAAGTTGGTAAATAATTCTAGAAGACAACTGCATAACAGTTACAATAAAAGCTGCAGTCATGAATCCA
>PQVD01001960.1:0-32380 GCA_003012265.1 Setaria equina
AATTTTATTGTAATTAATATATCAAGGAAAAGTCTGGAAATTTAGTTAACTTATTAATGAAGTTTCGCATTCGACGCCATAACAGTGAGCTATTCTCAAGATTATTATGGCCGACATCGGGTACCCATAATGGTTTAACAGCACCAGGACATAATCTATAGAGTGCTTTTCCATGTTCAACTGTTACTATCGTATCTTGAACACCATGTGCTATCAGTGTTGGCATTTCGATTTCACCAATCTGATAAGAAATTCATCAGTGTCAAATTTATCAGTGTTGATTATAGAAATCATTTTCATTAATCACATTAATTCAGTTAAGCAGAATCTTTTGATTAATCAAAAACCAATGAATGAAATGAAATGTCACGTCCTATTGATTATGCTAGTCATGTCTCATTCATTACTAACTAGCTAGTAGTTATGTATCGTATCGTAGCTAGTCTCATAATATGGTATTACCAGTTAGATCAAATTTCCCTTGTTTGCTAACAATACTAATAATGACGTACAATACCGTGATGCATTGCTAGTAAGACAAAGGGATGCCAACAAACAAGACATGATTAATAAGGCAGCAATGCGCTGCTAATAAGAAAAGGTTGTGTGACTAGTAAGAAAGGGATTCGCGAGACATGATTAAGGAACTAAGAAGAATGAAATGCATGATTAAGATGATCAATTATATAGAATTTTGAACAATATCACAAGATTGAAACCTTCTTAACACTGTTAAATCGATCACTGCAACAGTCAGCTAAACGGCCGCACTGTTCACTTCGATTCCAGCAACATTTGCCCCAGCATAATGTTCGTATAATTGATGCTACTGGTGCCAGAAGTATTAGGCCAGCAAGTTTACTAGCCTGTCTTGCTAGCTCTATTGATGCTACTGTGCCGATACTATAACCCCATAATATAATATTTGTCTCCGGAATGCACAAATCCTCCAACAGATACTGCAAAATATACTGCATTCTTATCACACTAGCAGTATCATAAAATGCAGATGTTCTTGTCGCAATAATAGTATCACAAAACGCAAGTAATCTTATCACGCCAATAGTATTTTTATCACACAAGCATCATTATATTAGCCATTAATATTCAGCTTTTAACTGTTACTTTTGCAGTTTTTTAATATTATTAAAAAAAATTCTGTTAAATAAGACTGATTGATGAAAATATAACGCATACTTTGTACACAGCACAAATATCTGAATACATATTTTTTTCATTCGGATTACCTTCGCTAATGCCATAACCACTATAATCATATGAGCAAATATTGCAATTAAAAAATCTGCAAACAATACACTTGTCATCATCACTATTTACTATGTTTAATCTTTAAAAAAATGTATAAATTTATTAAACATGTTCTAACAGTTAGATTAAAATTAAATTTAGACTGAAAAAATGTTGACTGCATCATGTGAAAAATAACAATTGAGTAATTTCAACAACAGCAAATCCCAAAAGAAGATTTCCAGAAAGATTATGTTTGCAGCTTCCGGGAACAGTAATTGATTGACAAATTAAATGAAAATATTTTAGCGGATAACATTTTTGCATAGAAAGGAATATCTAATCTCTATGATCACCAGTTGTTGTCACATGCACAGTTATTTGATATGAAAATGAAAAATTGTGATGAAATTTTAATTTATAAAAAAGAATAGCAATGTATAATCAATGAGACCTGCTAAGTTTAGTTGGGGAAAAATTAAAAACATTTAAAAAATATTATTAACCTTGCAGCATCATGCAAATTTGGTAATCCAATGAGATGATCTGATAAATCACTACCGTTTGGATGTGAGAATAGCAGTGTATAACGGGGTTTCGATTTCCGGACAAATACACAAGCAATATGCTAAAATTTTTTATTCATTATTATTGTGTCACGTTGATAGATAATTAGATTAGATATTTGAAATTTAATTTCTAATGACATTTTTCTTTTCTGTTTTTGTAACAAAACATTCAATTCCGAATATTTCAGCTGCACATTCATGTTCGAAACCAAATTTCCAATCTTTTCGTTGTAAACAATTTCTATAATTGAAAAACTTCAGTTCTTTGGAATTTTTAAATTTGTAGACTTGATTAGACATTGTTTAACTATTTGTTATTTAATTTCTAAATTTGTATGAATGGAATCTACGGATTCTAAAGGTAATTGAATAGAATTCAGACTTTTGAAAGTAAAGAATGAAATCGATGATTTCCAAAAGGTAATTCACTGGAATGTACGATTTCTTAGATGGCATTTTATCATATATTTCCAGCGTTTTATTAATTTTCATATTGGTGCATTTTAAACGCATCATAAGATTTGAAATTTCTAGCTATTAAAAAGATTGAATTCTTCGCAAATTACTTATTGGCCTTTCGGACGATATTTTGACGATTCAGTGATTCGTGATCGCTTTCATTAATACTTTCCGTGGCAGCATTACTGATAAAAAAGTAATATTCACGTGGCGGTGGCCAAAATGCTATCTATAATACCATTTGATATGGTATGATATGATAATGAAGATGGATCCATTAATCTACTAATTAACTTATCTAAAATCCATTAATTACCTTATTTAAGCAATAGCCTAAAATTGGTGGACAACAACAGCACCAAATAAATTGTCGAATGTAACGAAAAATACTTGTAATAATACCCCATAAAGTAATAAGCCATCCCCAACGTGTTTGTTTGCATACACAATTGAGGACGAATTTTTTTCTCCTAAAATCAATTTTTCAAAAATGGTTAAATTTAATTATCATAACTAGTTGAAAATATTTAAAATGCAATCAATTCATCTAGTTCAAACAATATTTTCTATGATATAATAAGTCTATCATCATTTAGCTTAAATTTTATAATTTAAACATTCTGATTCGATCGCTTATTTTTCTATAATACCATTTTATTAAAATGATAATATACATCAATAAAATTGGTGATAATAAGCTTTAGTTCGAGAAAGCACATCGGTTCCAAAAATGATTGATATCTTGAGTTACTTATAGTGCGTCGAATTAGTTGTGCGTATTCCAGTATATGATTTATTTGTTCCTATGCCAGTTATACCGATTTACTTGCACTTTTGTCTATGTTTCGGTATCCCGATTTACTTATGCTTATTTAGGTTTATCCTTATAATTGATACGATTAATCATCTGGCATACCAATTTAAGAATATCTACACATATTTTGTCATTTCAATCGATATTAAAATTTACTGACAGTAATAGAATTAAACCATTACTGATTAAATTTTGAATTTAATAATTTTGTTCCGCAAGCTTCTTGCAATGCAGGAAGTAATATGGCAGTATGCACCTTCATATACAATCTACCTGTATCAATAATAATTTTAAAAATTAAGAAAAAACTGGAAGCTCACTTATACTTATCCAAAAGTTCTAAAAATGCTTCCTCATCTTCTTTTTCATCACTTATTTTTAACTTATTTCGAGTTTGCCACATTCGTTCTCGATATTGCCTGCATTTCTTTATTATCACTATAACGTGAATTCTGCTTTTTTTTTTCGCATTTCTATTAATTAAAATTGAATTCTTTTCTTGAGTTATTTCAAGGATGATATTATATCTATATACATATTTTTTTTTTTTTTTGTAAAATTTTCTCTTAGGAAGAAGAAATACAATTTTTGAACTACTTTGTGATTTCGTAATTGAAGAGAATAAAAGAACAAAGATAAAAACTCTAGCTGATGAATTTTAAATTAATATTTTTTAGTTTTTTTTCGCATGAAAATTTCTTACCACTTGCAATGTTCGTCGTGTTTTTGTAATCTTGACGAAATCGAAAATGAACTTAATGATCTAATAGATGATTGATCCTAAATTTAATTTCGAAATTTTCAAGTTGCAGAAATTTGAATCACATGACAGAAAGATTCAGCCATCCCTGATGATATGTACATCAGAAATATAAAATAAAAGCTTTGTTCAAATCAGTCGGACCTCTGACGGCATTTCAGATTTTTCATAATATCTGAATACATTGCTTTTTCTTTTAAATTCTAAGATAATTAATAAATTAAAACCAAAACATTATAGATTTTTAGTGAACTACTTTGCTAATATGACAAAAATTACTGAGATTCTTAATGTGTCAAATGATGCTAATTATTGTTCTTTCTAGAAAAGATTTAAATAATATATGCTAGATAGAATTTAAAGGCGAATTAAGCAACTTTAAACAATTTTCAAAATTGAAAATTTGCATTGGAACTTACTATTTTTTTTGCTGAGCGATGACGATTTATGACAGTATTCTGTAAAAATTGTTTTTTAAAGCAGTAACCTATAATTTTTATCATTGATAGGTTCTGCTCATCACTGCGAATTAATTTTTCAACAGCTATCAGATCAATCTCTTGCTAATTAATTATAATTTATCACTACCTCGTCTTTCTTTTTAGCTATAAGAAGCCTATCATTTTCGGTAGCTGTTAAAGATTCCACTCCAGTTAATGACTGCAAAAAAGCATTATCATGATTTAGAACAATTTTACCAAGAAATATTTTCCACTAAGCTTTATCAAGGAGATGAATACTGTTGTTACGTATCTATCGAACTTATCATTTTTACACACTCTNNACAAATAAGCCAAAATTTTATTTAAAAAAATGTTTCTACAAAAAAAAAAGAGAAATTTCAGGATGAAGAGAGATCTGTTCTTTATCTCTTTTTCGCATAACATATCGAATTAATTGTAATTAAAACAAGTAATTATTTTTATAAAAAATGATTCTAGAAATTTCTTGCAAAAATAATAAAAATAATTCAGTATGGAAGTAACTTATGCACAAAGAAAAGTGGACAAATTAAGCTTCTTCTCAAGCAAGTCAAAAATTACTTTAAAAATTTAGGAAAAAATGAACAAATAATAAATAAATTTGGAACAATATCAACTTGCTGCGTATCGCTGATAACCTTTGCAGTTTCGCTTAAATGTTGAACAGTAGTGCTTTTGCTTAAATTTTGGCTTAAACTTTTCATTGTTTTTTTTAAATGATCTTTTGCGCTAAATTTAACGTCATGCTTCAGTTCCTCTTTTGACTGCTAAAAAATACAAATTAATTAACTATAGATTATGAACGTTTAAGAAATACCAACGACTGAAATATTTCTATTATTTAGAGATCAACTGTAGGCATAGCAAGTAGCAAGTAAGCACGTAAATCAAGAAACATCTGAAGCACGCTTTTTATTTTACCTTCTTACNNTTCATCACAAATTAGCCTATGTATTTCGGCTACAAAAATTAATAGTTCCTACTTGAAATCTGAATTAACGTATGGAAAAAAAGCTGTACTAAAAAAAAAGTGTTCAATCAGCTAATTATATGAAAAAAAAGAAAAAAAAAAACGTGGGCAATCAACTGATTATACCTGTGATGGCACATCACGTAAAATATTTAGACTTATCGAAGAAAGTGATGAACGATCAGATAGCCGTTCCATCCTTGTTGAATTAATTAATGCAAACAAATAGCTTTCTATTAAACGTCTAGATAAAAACTGATAAAATGATTCAGAATTGCAATTATTTATAGATTTCATATTGATAAATTTAAACAAATTTTATAATCACATAAGCAAATTTTGCATGGAGTAATATAAACGTACTTTACGTGATCAAATAAAATATCCAGGCTATGCATGATCACGTTGCTAGGTTACAGTAAATGTTTATTCATAGTCTAACAGAATGTGTTTTAAAGAATATCTGTGCTGTATTATCAAATACTTATGATCTAAATTGTATCTGTGCTATATTAACCAATTCTTACGATCAAAATTGCAAATTTTGACACAAAGCTATCTCTTTTAATTTAACTACAATTAAACGTATGGTATAATTCATCGAAACTATCAGAATTTTAAAATGAAAGTAATTAACATTATTTACAAGTAATAATAATAAGCCATTATTCAAAAGTAATAATACTGAGTAAAACGAAATATGGACATGAAAAATATGAAAGAAAAGGTAAAAAAAAAGAAAAGCATTTACAAATATTGTCATGCAGCTGCTTTATCACTTTTGCTCATTGTTATTGGTGTATATTGCAACTAATATTAATCGTCATTGTTACGTAATTAGCCAACTTAATACTATCATTATACAACAACATTAACTATTTAATTAACTTAATACTCCTATTAGCGTAGCTTTTACATAATTGTTACTACGTTTTCCACGTAATAAGTAATGCTTCCATGTAATCGGTGTAACTTTTAACATAATTATTACTACTTTCATATTATTAACATTACTACAACATGCTACCACGCATACCACTACTGTTACATTAAACTTTGTTAACGCTAACGAATCGTAAGAACGTGAAACACCCTCGCACCATTTTATTTCAAAATCTGATGCACGTGGACGTAATGCAACAGTCGGTGTTTAGTATTGAGATTCGAGATGGCACATGGCAATTTTTGGTCGGACTATTTCAAACTTGAAGTTTATTGTTTACACATATCTTCTGGATATATTACACTTATATTTTGATATTGCACGCCAATTCTGGCACTATTTCCTACCTGAAATTCATTATTAACACTTATATTTTGTTATTACACTGTAAATTAGCATTTAAAAAATCTGGTACCATATTGTTTGTTTCTTCTTGAGCACTTCATCAAATCTTGTGTGATATTTGTTTCATAAAGAAATATTTATCCCCCAAGGGTATGTGTGTTTTTAACTAGTACATATATTTTCAAATAATCGATTATTCAAATTTATTTTTAAGTTGCAGACGTTTCCAAGAAAAAAAAAGAAACTTTCCCTAAATCTCACTTTATTTTTTGAATGTTATACTAATTACAGCAGGGGTTTATGCATTTATATCAATATATTTGTTTTCGCATGTTTCCGAATAAATATCTTTTGCAGCACATATGAAGTGGTTATAACAGTTTATTCATAAAGAAGAAAAGTCAAAATGAAAAGTCTAAACGTGATTTCATGGCACTATCAAACGCCGGAGAAAAGAGTCTTAAAAAGGAATCGATTGGGACCACCTGATGTGTATCCACAAGACGTTAGTTAACATTTCCTTTGTTGATGCTCGTGTTGATGATAATCGTGGCGTGTTTCTCCGGAAACTACATTAAATTCAAAAGGTCAAAATGAAGTTCCACTGCACTTCAATCATTATTATGTTGCCTCAGGCTTTAGTAATAATATTTTAGCGCATCTTAAATCATTTGAAGTTCTTTTTGTTACTATGGAGTAAAATTTTCATTACATCAAAGTTGCAAACCTCAGATAACTCATATAAACGATTTATTATCTTTGTGGTAGAAGAGTTGACTTTCTACTTGTCTAGTTGCTCGATTATTATAATTGTTGGGATCATCTGTTGTCAGTCTTTTAAAATTTTCAGGCAAAACAAGAAGAAGATAATTTGGGTGCAGATCGTTTAAAGAAGGGTTACCAAGTTGCTGTAACGTCTTATGAACATGAATCTATTGTATATAATGTTAAGGTATAATTTCAGAGCAGGATTATTTACTGTTATTTACCAGTTTATAGGTGATTCCCAACTAACCCTAAAACTATTACCAGGCTTTTTTAGGAATTATATGATTGTTGATCCAATGTTTACCTAAAGTTCCTATCGANNTAAATGATTGAATAATCATGATGAATGTCAAACAAAGTAACGTAATAATTTAGATGCCACGTTTGGATCGTTTGGATGATACAATGTTACGTGGGGCACAGTTGGTGATGCAAATAATGGCGAAAAAAATGGAATTAAATGCAAATCTTGATAAAGAAAGGAAACGTACCGGAAATTCGATTACCAAAGATAATATTGCAAGCGGAGGAAACAATGTGGGAGGTGGCCCACAAACACTTTTCCAACAATTCAACCATAATGTGGTGGGTCGTTCCTTTCTATATCCCCTCTTGTAGATAAGTAGTCTTGTTTTTCTAAATCAGTGTCTATATTTAATTTCGTTTTCTGTTTCTGTAAATTTTGCACTGGGCTTTCTTCATTTACTGTTTCCTTGGAATGACAGATTCAGAAGATGCATATATTAACCGGAAAATGGGCATTAATATATCCATTTTTATATGTTATAGGAAAAAGCGAAAAAGTCGAAAGAACGGAACGATTGGTTTACTGATTTGGCTCATGGCAAGCCTTTAGCAGTCCTGGCTCGGAAACCACCATTTTTTCGTAAAAAGGTGGGTTTTTTGAATGTATAATAATTATAATTATAACATACTTTAAAAGACACTCTTATATCAGTTAGCCGATACTCCTGGGTATTTTATTTTAGCCATCATGCCATGGGTAAACATTTATATTCAGATATATAATTGCATTTAAATAATTGGAAATGAATGAAGTGAGAAGGGAAAATTGAATTAACCGAACTTAGCAGTCGCTGTTCTTGTTTTACCGTACATAGTTGACGTAGTAAAAGCTGCTGTAGGAAGACGCATTGGAATACCTGTGTGATTATAAAGTACCGGTTGTTCGAGCATTATGGTTCTTGAAGCTCATTGCTGTTGGTGGTCAAGGATGCAGCAGTAATGTTAACAAACAGAAGAAGTCTACTAGTGATCAGCTGGCTTCTGGTGAAAATCTTTTCCAATATTTTTATTGTTCTTATCTTTCCCTATACAGACGAGTTAAGGTAAGATTGGCAACGATCTGGTGCTGAAGTGTTACAAACAGGATTCTATATATATATACATATATCTTGAATTGTTTGTAGAACAAAACCTTTTCAATAATCATATTCTTTCTTGTTTTTTAGAGCTTGCATCACTTTTTACCAAATATGTAAAACTAATGCTCAATCAAATGAGTGATAGTGCTAAACTGGAATCGAATATTGTTTATACAGATCGGTGGCCACATTTTGTATATATTTGTAAACACGCTTACGAAGTAAACTAGTTATATGAATTTTTTCAGCTTTATATCGCTCTATTTTCTCTTCCTCTTCTCGTGAAAATATTAGTGATCTGTAACTCTTATACAGCCCTGAACAGTAGCACATATAGATTTTGCCCAAGTTGCAATTCTGAAAACGATTGATGGGCAGCGTAATATTTCTTTTAATTACGTATTATTTTAGCAGCAAGTTATTACGGAGCCGAAAGTTATTCCTTAATGTTATCTAATTTTTTTTTAGCATGGGATGATTGAAAAGCAGGAATTTTTGATGGATTTATTAGATATATTCAATGATAGATTTGTACAACCCATTGAAAATCGCGAAAATGACAAAACATCAGTTCATCCATTTTTGCATCACGGTAAGTACTGTAGTGTTTATGTACCACCACTCATTGCTATTTGATGGGTTATGTTGAAAATTTGCTATTTTTAGGGTCTGGACTCGCTTCAGGGATTAACCAATCTCATTATGTTACACTATTTCGTCTTTTTCTTCTGTTTATCTGTCAATACACAGACCAAATTACGCAAAACATAGTGCTGTCAAAAAGATGCGCATTTTTGGTGTGTCACAGATTGGAGCTGTATCGGGACGAAGCTGAGAGTCGGGAAGGCAGGTCTGTTTAACAGCATTTTCTTATCATTATTTTTTTATCTTCAGCTGCCGCTTATATTACACACACTATAGCTATATTAAAAGTGTTGCGGGTAGATATAAATTTAATAGTACTTTGTTTCCAAATTACATATGTAAAGAATATCCTTTCACTCGAAGTGTTTTAACATGGGATATGTGTATCTGTATTTCTCATTATTAATTGAGTCATTAAAAAAAGGGAAGGTTACATTGAACTCATATCATTGTGTCTTTGTTTTTTTTTTTTTCTTTTTTTTTTTTTTTTTTTTTTTTTTTTTTTTTTTTTTTTTGTATTGTGTTTTTGTTTTTTTTTTTCTTTTTTTTTTTTTTTTTTTTTTTTTTTTTTAGCAGGGTGATAGAATATTTTCAGGTCAGTGGATTGTGTTGAGCTCTTTGATGATATGCAGCAGTGCATTCATCAGCGTGCAATAATTTTAACACTGTGTGGTATGCTTTATGCTATACTGATTGATTGTCCTGCTGCCTTGATATGGAATAAATATGAAGGTAAATAATATTTTCAGGAATTGATTTCTTAGGAATTTGAGGGGCTTTCGCTAGTTCATGTTCCCATTGTTACTGCTGTCTTGCGGATTGTTAGGCTATGACCAGTTTTTTTTTATAATTTTTGTGTTCAGGATTTCTACGTGATTTTTATTGTATAATGCATTTTTCATGCTGTAGTTTCACCTGGACGTCCTCCTACAATGCTTCATCAGTTGTGCGGTTCACCACTTGATCATTTACCGTGCCCATTCGAAAGCCTTCCTCTGCCACCAGGTCACGGTACTGAGCGATTGCAAGAGTTCATTCAGCTTCGTCTGGCGGAAGTTCGACGGCGTTCTCGTGCTTGCGAAAATAGATGGTCATTGAATTATGCACAGAAAAAGGGTTTTGGTTAGTTCATATTCTGGAATTCAACTTTAAAAGAAGTAGGCTGCATTTAATTGTTTTTGTACTGATGTAATCGAAATATTTTCTGACCAAAGTTGGGCGGTTTCAATAACCGACGATTTTACAACAGACAGATTAAATAGTGCTTGATTTTCTTTCATTGAAAAATTAAAAAATATCTGTCGGCATATTATCTCTTTATTGCCTTTAAATGACTCTCCGTTTGATTTTTACGAGCTCGTTTTTTCTGACTTATTATCATCTCTTATTTTATATTATTAATATTAGAAACACCCATTTTTTTTTCAGCAGCGATGGTTTTGCAATGCTTGGAAATAGTTGGTGTACTCGATTCTGCACGTTTGGATCAGCCAAACTGTATTGAGAAGATCTATTCTGTGATTTTTAATGGACCGTCCAAAGAGAGCTTCGAAGTAGGCTCACGATTCAATGCATATCGTTTTTTAGATTATGAATATTTACTCTTGATCTTTACTTCGATTTATTTTTTATTTTTTTAAGATTTTCATTATGCTAATCTTGCACATGACGTTTTGCTGTTTTCTAGCACGAACATGCAATTCGCGTGAAGATGCTTCTGCAGTGGGCAGTAACAGTGGAAAGAGAGGGAACTCATCGTGCGATACTTGTGGCTCAGTTACTCGCATTCCGAATTAATCACCGGAAAACGTTCAAATTTGGTATGTTTTTCGAGTGGTCATGTGAAATAAACGTTCATTTTATGAACCATAACTATGTCCCTATAGCCCTATCATTCAACTGTTTGCTAAAATCCAATAAAGTTTTTTTACATTAAAAATCAGAAAGAAGTAGATAACGTCAACTAGATATTATTTGTTGATGCTCACTTCGTGGACGGTTAATAATTTTGAATTTTCCATGTAATAGTTAATTTTTCATGCAATAGTTAATTGTGGAATATATAAAAAGCTCTTTTATTTCTCTGTGTAAATCGACTGCTTGTTTATAGGTTCGTTAACCCTACAAGAAATCTTACTCGAATTTCTGGTGACTGAAGGACCGGATCCAGAAAGCACTGACAAAAATCGTTTTTGTCAAGAGTTTTCTAATCTGATGCTTCTATTTATTGAGTTGCAACGTGCTGGCGTTTTTTCTCATGATTTCTACGTAAAAGAATTAATTCGAACCGGAGAAATGCTAGAACATATACCGTTAATGCAGAAGATCAGGAAAAGAGAGGAAGAAAAACAAATGGTTCAGTTACTTTTTTCGTCGCTCCTATTCTTTCAGTGACCTTTATTTTGCAGGACTTATCAATTTCCCAAGTTGAATGATCCAAACTTGCTTTTTCCATTAAAAAAAGTCATAAAAATTTCAGCATCATCAACAGCCAGCCAATACAACTTCCTTATGCTCGACGTTTGCATCGCAACCCAATGAAACAATAACCGCAGCAGTCATGTCAGGAACAGCATCAGCACCACCACTGCCTCTTGTAACAATGCCATCGGAATCATCTGATGAGCGCCCATATTTATGGAAAGATTTATCAATCCATGAACGATTACTGATACATTTACCCATTCCACAGTCGACGGAATACAGGAGTGAATGTAATCAAAGGTAAATTAATAAGTTAGTTCTTATTAAATAGTAATCTAAGGTAATTTTTCTTTTTTTTACAAGTAAACTGCTTGCCGTTGATGCTGAACCGTATTGATATTTGCCACTGATTTCTGTATTTCCGGATAAATAATTTTTTGTTGTAGATCTCTCTTGCTGTACGGAATTGGTGCTGAACGTGACTCTGTAAAATTGGAGTTGAGACGCTTAGCGCGTGAGCTAGCAAAACTGTGGCAGAAACGAATTGTTGTTGAATTTTCATTTAATAAGCCGCTAGAAATTCGCTTTAAAAAAAGAGCCACACGTGAACAAGTGCAGGAAAGCATGGCCAAATTCAGGTAATACTTAAAGTAAATTGTTATTTGCCGACATTTTTATGGATTATTATGTTTCGATTGCAGATCATGTACATATTATGATCAACTTGTGCTTTGTGGCTGGTGCTGTGAATCGTTCATTCAGACGGTGCAAGATTTTGTGGATGGACACAGCTGTGTGTTACCTACAGCTGAAGGGCTTGATATTGTTCTGGAAATGTGTGAACTGGCGCAAAATATTGCTGGTATTATGGAACTCGCTGAAGAGGTGAACAATTTCACATCTTTTCTTTGTTTTTAAGCAGAGTTTTCAAGGTTTTTATTCCCTTTCCAATTTCCTCCAGTTAGTATTGGACGAAGTACTGAAAATATTTCGGACAAATCTTTGGGCAGAGCATTATGATATCTTTTATGTCCCGTCAGTTTTTAGTGCATCTGCTTGTCTTTTAGAAAATCCTCTGATCTCTTTTTAAAAAAATTTACAGCAGTGGAATGTTTTTATTAAGTGTTTGTTTTTCTTTCAGTTATTACCATTGTTAGTACTGGTTGAACGAGTACTTTTGGAGCGCCGTGTTGATTGTGTCCCAAGTAATATATCAGCTCAGCTTGGTTATGTTCTAACTGCATATATTTCCCATAACTATTATTATTTTCTCTACTCTCAAAATGCACTTAATATTGTGCAAGGGTAGGTCTTTCCTGTTTTCCTTTCTGTGTTATTATAATTTCTTCGGTTGCATTGAAATTTTCTGACACGTTGATTCACGCAAGGGAAGTATTTTTTAATGCATCTAAAAGGAAGGAAGGAATGACTCGTTTGTTAATTCGTGATTTTAAGTAAAGGAGTGAAGTCATTAAAAACCTAGTCGATAAGTGAGCTAAAGCAGATTTTACAAACTAAATTCTATAAGCATATATGTCTTATTTAATATGAAGTGGAATTATCTCGGTAGTTTGTGTCAAAAATTTCCTGCATGATGTTATACTGCTGATATAAAATGGTAAGTGCTCAACCAAAATATATTATGTTTGCAGATTATATCGTGTCATTGAAAGTCAACTCAAATCATCAGATTCATGCTTAACGGGTTGGGGACGTACTATTGCCGTTTTTGTACTTGATGCAAAGAAGCAACTCATCGAAACTGGTTCGTGATTATTTGTTCATTTAATGACGGTTCGTGTTTTGGGAAGTTTAGTTTGATTGGTCTGCTAATATTTTTTGTTGTTTTGTAGGTTTGTGTAACCATAAAATCGAGGCAAAACGCGAACTACTGAAGCGAGTGGTACCACCCTGGAAACCGGCGCACAGCACTGGTGATAGAAATTTATGCGGAGGACAGCGATATGCATATAATGCTAGCACCTTCAAAGAACTACTTGAGGAACCAAAGTTTGCAATTATTTTTCTAGTATAGCAGAATGGCTGTCCTAATATTTGAGAATGATTATTCTTAAATGATTAAAAATTTCATTTTATATTTTCTTTGCCATAAAACTGGGGAGAACTTGATTTCATTTCTTGTTTGATATATATCTTCAATAATGAGCATTCATTAACTTTTCATTTATGTTAATTATTATTGTCTTATTTTCAGGCGTATATTTTCTTTTAATGAATATCGTCGTTTACATGCTGTTATCGATGGAACGGATGATGCAAGATATAGTTTTGTTGTTAGCGCATTACTTGCTGCAGTACGTGGAGTTGGCGCTACTAGCGGAAATGATAATGCAGCGATTGGGACTGCAACAACAACGGAGCGAGTCACAGGGGTCTTTGGTTTATTTATATTGAATTTAATGATATATCTTCCTCGTTGGATAGGATAAGACTCTGCCGAATATTTTTTTACAGGGATTTGTTCAAGTATATTGACATATTCTTTCTACATGAAGAATTTTCGGAACCAGGATTTAAAATTAGGCAAAATGAAAAAGGAAAGTTCTCTTGCAGAAGTTACTTCTGAAAAGTATTGATTTATTATTTTTGTAAAGAATGATTTCAGGATCGGTTAGTTGAATTAGCGAATATCTGTGGTCATGTCAGTGCACAAGCAGCTCAAGCAGAAAAATATTTGGATTGGTGCGGTGCTCTTCAAGCACTTTGCTGTTCTAGCTTACAAGGCGGAACTTCGGCGTTTCCAGATCTCCTAATGGAAATCAATGTGAAGCTAATTGAATAATCAAATAGTTTAGACTCCTGAGCAGAAATATGCATAAGTACCATTGTAAAGGTCACAATGAATTCTTCAACTCTTTCTAAGTTTTCTGGAATTTGTGGATAAGAGTGAAGGAATTAGTTATAATTGTGAATATTGGCTGTGATATTCATCTTCAAATGCAGGTAGAAGACTCAACGTGTCACTATAATATCGCCACCTTTTATATGCTGCTGGCTGGGCGTAGCTGTTTTAGCATGAATGCATTGGTTCATCAGTTATTGCATACAGCGCTGAAGTCTTTACTTAATTGCGGAATTGGTATGTTACAAGCAGCAGCTAAATGAATGTAATGTCAATTAACTTGTTTGTATCTGCTGTGTTTTACGAGAAATCTAAAAAGCAGCCTCATCGGTGCTTGAGAATGCTAGTGGATAGATAATGCCGAAGTTCTTAATGGTCCATATATTTTTGAAAATGTTTTAAAAATACTTCATAAATCTCTAAAGAATCCATTTAATCTTTCCGATGACTTTTTGCTGACTTCTAATTATTCATATTCTTATAGGCAAAGTGCCGGATGCGGATGCCGAAGCGGGCGTTTGTTTAGCGCTTCTAGTGTTAGCTAATATTATATGTCAAAGTGATCAACCAATCGTTCGTAAGTTATTCAGAATATCAGAAATGGAATTATGCGGATGCCAGAATTGAAATAAGGCAATTAATACCAGAAGGCGCATTGCATGTTAAATATTTCTGTGTGATGTTACAGTTTCACCACAGTATACAGGCGAACGAATCAATTTGAGCACCTGTAAAGCTGATCGGTGGATCTTAACCGAAGGTCATTTGCACGATGTTGGGGATGAAGTTTGCGCACTTCTGGTTACAATTTGTATGATTGCAGATTATACCAAACATAAATTGAGAGATCGGTACTCAGATGAGTAAGTGTTTTTGTTCAGCAATTTTTTCCCCACCTACTTGAAGAAGTTGAGCATGAAAACTGTGATTCTGCAAAATAGTACTTTGGTGTTAATGTACGTATTATGATAAGATCGTGTAACAGACTCTGAAGTTAGGTAATTCAATTAAACCGAAAAGAATTGAAGCAGTTAAGCAATATAATCAGTTTTTGAGAAGTCAGTACATAACAGGAAATTAGTGCAAAACAATCTTACGTATTGAGCTATAAGAAATATTATGTCAAATAAGAGCACAGTCCTGTCAATTCGTGATATTTTAGATGTTATACTATATGCAATGCATTTCATTAATTGTGCTGAATATAAGAAGTAATAATCTTAGCAATCATGAATGATGTTTGTTTAAAGGAGTAAACCGATAGATCAGCGTGCATTTCGTCGTGAGTATATAGCAGAATTATCGAAGGGAGTACTTATGGCAATGTGTGAACAAGAATGGGTCACGCAACGAATTTATAGACAATGTGAAGATGGTGCTATGGATTGCTTCTCTTCTCACCAGCTTCGCAAAAACTGCTTAGTTCGTGCTCAAAAAATATTTTAATATCTAATATTTTATTTGCTATTTTTCAAGTTGAGATAATGCGAAGCATCAGGACTTTAGTATTTACTGGTTCAAAATTAAGTGCCTTGTTGGTTGATAATTTTTTTCTTTTTCTTTTTTTTTTGTATTTGTTATTCCACAGGGCATCATGTGCAACATATAGCCAGCCACACTCTCATCAAAAAATTACTGGGCAGGATATCCACGCTCGGGGAATTTCGAAGTGTCACTTTAACCAAGCTGAAAGTGTTGTTTACCGTAATTTCAGGGTCAACAATTACTACGGATGGCTTTGCGCAGGCGCAGTGAACGTGAAATAGTGCGTGAATTAACAATTTGTAACGGTAATAGTAAGAAGTCACTGATTGATAAACTTCTCAATGTCTTGAATATTTGGAATATGCGGGCAACTTATTTCGATTTTAAGTTGATGATTCGAGAGGTAAAAAATTTTATCATTGCTTGTAGGCATTCCTGTAATTCCATCCTCATTTTTATTTCACATAGGAATTTTATGATGTTTTTAATTATTCTTTGAATTTTTGATATTTTTTGCACTTGTTTTAACTTTCTTTTATGTTATTTGTTAAAGAGATGAGTTTTTCATTGGGTGCAGTAGCAGAAATCAAAAAACTGTAAAAATTGCTAAACCTATTCTTTTTATTATTCCTAGGTATTAAGGATGGAAGAAATGCGTTGTTTAGTTTCTCAAAACCATATATTATTGTTGAACGGATTGGAAAGCACCTAGCATTGGTTGATAACAATTTATTTGTAGATCTCACCCGAAGGTTGTACAAGTAAACATGCTCAACAAGGGGCTATTGCTGCGGATGCATTGTTAGGTGAAATTGGTAAATGCTGCCGTGATTTATTTACACAGTCACATAAATCGGACAAAAAGTTACCACCAGCTGCTGTTGGCAAGGCTTTTAGGCTAGTGATATTTTTAAGCTTTTTTTTTTTTGCTTTCAAGAAGTGGTTTTTTATTAAGTTTCCCAGCTTTCGATAGGCTTTTTTTTTTTTTGCAGATTTTTTTTTTTCGAAATCTGACTAGTTAGTCAAAATTAGTCATACATTTAGCGGGTATCCCAAAAGTATTAATTTTCAACTTCTGATTGGTAATGTATTTGAATTAAAAGAGTTGTTCAGCTTTCATCATTAATCCCTCTTTCTGACTGGATTTAAGATGCAATGTGGAAAAAGTTTTGTAATAATTATTAAGTTATGTTGATAATGGAAAATATTCTCTAGGCTGAAAGATATCACTGCTTACTGGCTGATCAGTCCATTGGTCTATGCCTGTCCACGACCTGGTAATTTACCAGCCTCATTTCCTGCAATTACTGTGCAAGGAAAATTTCTTAAAGAAGCGGCGTCAATGCTTGATACGTCATCTGATAATAACAAGGAGAGAATCCAACAAAGGTATCTCCTTTTAATGTGGTTCTTTTTATGTATCTAGGTCTAAAAACATGAAATATGTAAAAGAAAAAAGAAAGCTGTTCTTATTACTGTTGAGTACGACTTGCAAAAACATATCTTTTGAAATGATTAAGAGTGCTAAACGTTCGATCATTTTCAGTGCATGGTTGCTAAGTCAAGAGCCATTCCTTAATTTAGTACTGACATGTTTAAATGGCGAAGAACAACAACGCGATGGCTTGGTCGGATCAATGCTCAAACAGTTGCAAGAGTTGGCATTGAAAGCTAAAGATGTAGGTCGCTTAATATTTTGCTTCTGGCATCGTTATCATTCATTTGCACTCCAATGTGAAGCAGTGCTTGCTTCTGTGATAGAAAATTAGAGTAATGTTTGTCGTGCTGTAGGATAAATGGCAATATTAAAAATACGCTGATATGACAGAGCATTAGATGATATGGAATTTATAATGACATAAATCGATATAGTAAGTGAAATTTTACAGAATCCTCTTTTGCCTTATTTGCGCATCTTTTCATTGGAACGTGAAGGAGTATTGTTACGTATATCTTTGGTTGGCGGTATGTTTGACTCAGTATGTCATGCTTCGATTTGCGATACTTGGGCATTGACACTCTTTCAACTTATGCTTTATGGAGTTGTCTCAAGAGAACGAGACGGGTAAACCTTTTAGTTTTGTTCTTATTATTATCATCCATTTGTTATATTATTTCTCATTTTTCATTCTTATAGTAGATAACATCTGCTATCACTTGTTGGATATTTTATTTCTCTTTACTGATCACTGATCTTATTTTGCACACTTCATTATCAAGTGGTCTGTATCAGTTGACTGGAAAGTCCTTTTTTTTTTCACAAAAGTCAATTAGTAATGCTTTCATTAGAGGAAACGAGTCTATAGTTTTTTATCTTTTTTCTTACGATGATTTCAAATGTTATTTAATAAAAAATGAAAAATAATGTGACTTGAGATGTTAGGTTTTGCTCCAACTTTTGTTATATATAAGATATGTCATGAGGGGGGGAAATGCCTTTTTTTTTCTTTTGCATCCCAAGCGCATGACCTAGTTCGTAAACAAGAGTGGGATTCTAAGTGTCAGTCATTTTGAATATAGGCATTTGTTCGATTCATGCTACGATATGCTATCCACTTTGTTAATTTGGTCGATTACTGATCCGATGAATGCAGCGGCAATGAATACTCAAGATCCCGATACCAAATTTCGATTCCCCACTTACTCCTTGATCGTCAAAAAACTTCGAGTAAATTATTGGTCTTTAATGGTTTAATGGTTTTATCGTTTTTATCTGTTTCTGTTAAATAATTCTTAATTCTTATCATAACTTGAAGTAACCGTACTTAGTGGCATGTAGTTATATCATTCTGCAGTAGTATTTGATAAGAATTAAAAATTTTTTAGAAGGAATTGAATGAGCGTGCTTTGATTCCTGAACTTCGTTCACTGATGCAATTTTTGCCTATTCCAAAGCCTCAATTCGAGCTAATAACTTGTGAACCGTATGGCACTGTGCCAGTCTCCCCCCAAAAACTTGGCAAGAGTCAGTCGCAAGGGCAAATTATACAGACAACAATAAAAGCTAATCGCCATGGGCTCCAGGTTTTTCTACATTTACATGTTATCTAGTAATAATGCCAAATCTTGATGCATACTATTTCTCCGTTTATAATTATTCATCACGAATGAAAGTTTTCATTGTGAATGGAAGCAGAACTTTTGGCTTCCTGATTTTATAAGCAGAGAAGCAAGAAAAGTAGTATGTCCATTTCGTGTAAGTCTCATATCTTTGAGGTGTTGTTTCAATGTGTTTCAAAATATTTACAACATAAACAAATAAGCAAGTAATTTTTCCTTAATCATCTCTTAGCTTCAAGCATAACTTACTATTCTAAGTCTTCATTGTCATGATCTCATCAATATGTTTTTTTTTCTTTTTTTTTTTAACAGATACCATTCATTTTTCCAGTTCGCCGAAAAGGTGAAATTATCAGCTTACGATATGATACAGTACCTGAATGTTGACTCTACTTTATTGAAACGTTCTTGGAATTGGTCAATGCTACAGGTTTTCCGTTTTCTTTTTCTTTTGCCTGTCTATTTCAAATGCGTAAATGTAAGATAAAATTTCAGAAATATGTTTATGTATTTTGAATTTCTCGTAACTGTTAATCGTTGTAGGCTGTAAAACTTGATCTTCTACCAGTTCCCGTTCAACGATATATTCAACGTTTGGTACATCACTCGCACTATAATGAATTTGTCCGCCCTACAATTTGTGGAATGGATCGGTAAATGAAATTTTTTTGAAATAATTCAAAGGACCATGAATCCATTGCTCGGTCACGCCTTTCCTTGATCCTTATTCTTTGGAATTCAACTCTTTATCTCTTTCCCTCCATCTTTAATCCAGCCTCCATGTTCATAGATGCATCTTATCGGATTGAATTGTTGAATTTAAGTTGGTACGATTGACCTAAGGTAAAATCTTTATGCTCAAAATTTCTGTCAAGTTGTTGAAGTAAATCTATTGCAGACCACCCAATTTGGATATTTATCTTTCACCACCGATGATGGACGTGTCGGAGACACCGGCAACTTTGCATCATGTTTCTTCCAGTGCTACTACCTCAACAACAACATCTGCTTCTAGTTCTACGGTCAGTCAAAATTGTTATGGTAATAGCTGCGAAACTTTGGTTGATTTAGACATTATAAGCTTACAATTATATCTAACTCCTGTATATTTTGATAATATCGTTTTGGTGGTGACTTGTCTTATGCTAATAAATCAAGAATACTGTTGCGATTCGATCGATTTGGTGTTCTTTTTATTTCTAGAATGTACCGGTGTCCTCAGGCAGTGGAGCTATGGATGTGGGTGGGACGCTGGGTCCAACGCCCCAAAGTCGTGCAATGGGATATCAGTCAAGTACTACACCTAATTGTACAACTGTTCCTGACGGTTCTGCGCCATCTGGTGCTCCTGGCGCACCATCCGCTACAACAACAATGATGTTTCCTGGACAAGGAGGTCCGATGCCAGCGTTATCAGATTTGACGGGGCGAGGTCAAAATAGTTCTTCGCCAAGGGGTGCGAGAGGTTTGTATTTCATTACGATCAGAATTTCATCTCTTATTTATCACTACCGTATAAACTTGAAATCTGTTTTCTGTGAAAACACAAATATAGCACCCATATTTCATTGTGCTTTTGTCCTTTACAGGCGGACGCCGCAAAGCGACAGGCCTTTCCACCCGTTCTCAAGGTACCACTCGTAAACAACGACAGCAGCGGCAGCAAACTGTTGATCAATTAGCAGTAGCAGCCGCAGCTGCAGCTGCCGCCGCACAGCAGCAACAGCAGCAAATGTCGGGTGCCGTTGGTTGCGGTGGTGCCGGTCCGCCACCACAACCAACGTACCCAGGCACTACGTGGGCTACTGTTGGTCCGCAGCAAACAGGAGTTCAGCAGCAATTCGCATCTGGACCTTCAGCTCCTCCTAGTGCTGCCGGGCAGCCAGGTTAAAAATCATATGAAATATTTCTTCTCATCTGCATAGGATGATGTTTGAGATTGAAATTTATTCTTTCCTAAATTTATTTATCCCGTTTATTCCATTTGTCCATTTATCCCGTTCGATTTTTCTGATGAACAATAGTTTATTATCTTATCCTCCTTACTACTAACTGTGAAGTTAGCTTTTATGGCTATAACAAGTCTTTGGCTTATAGTTCGACTTATTAATTGGCCCCTTTTTTTCCGTGAACGTTTGAAGAGAGACTGTTCATTTTTCTTAGAATCCATTTAGATATAAATTAATTTTCAGGTGGTCCGATGAATGCTCAAACGACAGAGGACTCGAAAATGAAGATCCATTCGATGATCCTGCAGAAGCGACAGGCACAAGCTGCTAGTGGTGCTACTGCAACACAACAGGGTCCCTCTGCTGGTGGGCCTCAGCCAACTATGCAGGATGTTAATAGTTAGTGTACTGCAACTATACTGTTTATTAAGGCATTGTCTTTAGAGTGTAGGAGTGAGATAAATAAAACTTCAATATTGTTACCGTTTTTTAATTAGAGATACAACATTAACTATATTTACCATTCAACAACTTGTCGTTCCTTATATCTTGAAAATTTTGATTAATTTTATCAATGTGCTTTTGTGCTTCAGCTTACCAGATATCTGGAGGACCAACTCAATATGGTGGTGGTATGGTAATGAAACTTGAAACAGGTGCTAGTTCCATGCAAATGACTGATCATACGCAACAACAGCAACAGCAGCAATATGCTCAACAGCAACAACTGATCCAAATGCAACAAGGTGATGTGAATGCTTTCTTTTTCAAAAAAAAGAATTCTTTCTTTCTCGTTTTTTCTTCTTACGTTTCACGATATCCTTCGACATATTTCTTGTTTACCCAGTTCTTGTAAGTTTAGATTTTTAGATACTCAAGGAAGCTCTCAATATGTAGTGCATCATCAACAACAGCGGGGTGGTGTGCCATACGGACAACAGTCAGTGCAGCAAGCAGCTTATGATTCTCGGTTGGTGCTCCCATACTTTCTTACTTACATTTATTTTTCCTGGATTCAAATCAGGAAGTTGCAGTTACGTTAAAGAGTTTATAGGCTATTTATAAAGGACTCCCAAGACTTTCCCTTTTGATCTTTTGGTAATTATTTCAGATTTAATCAGCAACAGATGTCATACGGACAGCAACCTCAGCAACAGCAACAGCAGCAGTATCATCCCTCACAGCAGTACTAAGAATCGGTCAATAATTGGAGTTTGAAATTTAGGTTTTTATATTTTGATACTTCCAGATTAGAATTAACTCGCCACCAGCCAACTTGATGATAGAGATCTGTGATTTTCATGTAGGGATTTAAAATTTGTTTGTTGTTTGTATATAATTTATATTTTCATATCTTATTTCTTTCTCGTGTCATAAACGTTTGAACTAAGTGCTAAGAAACATACCAGCTTGAATAGAAAACAATTTAAACAGTCTATGAATTCATGTATGTCATTTGCTAAAGCTTCCTAACTTTTACATAAAACTACTCTGGCTTTATATTTTAAGCAGTTGAAAAATGCAAAAAAATTTTTCGAGGTGATTTTAAGGTGATTAAATGAAGGATAACCCTAAAGAGACTGAAAATTTCCTCCTTTTGCGGGAATCTAAATATGCTGTGTTGCTGAGTTGTTAACTACACATATATAAAGGTATCTTCAGTATATGAAATTTACGTCAACAGTCAGTAACATCAAAAAAAATATGTAATATGTAATTTGTCACCTTCAAGTGAAAAAAATCATTTACGTAAGATTAGTTAAGATCAGTAAGTATGGTCTGTCTTTTATGAAATCATATAGAAGAAAAACGTTCATTAAACTAAAATAAATAAATTTCTTGGAGATAGTGATAATCACATTCACATTCACATAGAATGAGCGGTAAGTAACATCTATCATATAGCATTATTCATTCATCATAACACGTTTCCCTCTAAAAAGTGTTCCTAGTATGATTGGTGATTTACTCCTTCACATAGCGCTTCTTTTCCACTAGTTATACATTTCCACTGTTGATTGAATCAGATGGTACTTCACTTGTATTACGTGTGGTTTCATCTTCTACAATGCCTGCTTCATCAGTACGCTTCATATTTTCACATCTGGCATCGTGAATAAATTGCTCTGCTGCTGGTACTCTTCGAAGCGTTGATGAATCAAAGATTTCCCGATTTAATACTGTTGGTAGAAATGTTTCAACGAATTCTTCCGAATAAGGTGGTTCGATAATAGAGAGGACGTCTATGGCAAAGTATCTGAAACAGAAATCATAATATTCGATATACTCGAATACGACCTAGTAAATCTTATTCTAATTGAACAAATTGTAAGTGTTGTCAAAAGATGAGCTTCTTTTCGAAATTGCCTACAATTGTGTTTTGCAAAAATTTTTGACACATATTTATTTGCCAGAAAGTACAGAAATGTTAATTATAACACAACAATTGGATGATCGGAATTTTTTCTTTTCCTGAATATCAGGTTTTTTGATGGAAGCAAACTGACCTTATAAGGGAGACATCAATTTGTCCCTCCTGAAATAATTTATAAATCTTTTCAACAACTGGCAATGCAAAGCCAACAGAAAGTAAATGGACAAAACGATCGATAATGCTTCGTTGTTTTTCGATGATCATTTCTGCTGGTTGTAACAACTTCGATTGGCGGTCATATAACTCACTGAGCAACTTGAATAACCTTTAATCAGATTATATTTCATTAAAATAATTCAAGTCATCGATTATGCGGTAATTCGTTCCAGTATTTTCCTAACAGAAATTTCTTTAGTGACATAATCGAATGGATAATTTCGTATAGCAATCAAGTTGCTAATATTACGCTTAAACAATGCTATAATATGATTTTGAAATCAAACTACCTGAATTTTCATCAATTAACAATCTAGCCATATCTAAATTTAAGCATTTCAAAATTTCACTTCAGTTTTATTTTCTTCAATACTGTTGCTTTTTCAGTACTGCTCATTATTAATTACTATTACAACTACAACGATAATCATTACCTGACATGTAGTCCGGAATGTTTGGTACCAATTTCATCTAATAAAACGAAATGTACCATTCCCAATTCGCTGAGTATTTTATCGCTAAGCAAAAACCCTTGCAAATAATGTAACAAGCCACTGGCAATTGACGGAAACAAAATACCTTGAAAAAGAAAATAAACAACCAGATTCTTTTTGAATGAATTTTCACAAATAACATTTTACAACGAGCGAAAAGTAATTATTTATTCCTGAGCACTAATACCTACGGCAGTATCATCTGGAACTAAGCATCAAATTTCTAATATTATTGAAAACTGAGCAACATATATTTAGAGCTAAGCATCGAATACGATCTAAAGCTACGTATCATATAATATTCGGAATCTATTTTCCAAAGCATTTTAGAATTTTTTCTTCGTAGACAATTAATTCTATCGGAGTTGCAGGTGATAAGACTGCAGTTTATTTTTCACTTTTTTTTTTTTTTGGTGATGTACATTTTTATAACATGTTTCCCATGTGAGAAATTAGAAATTAAATTTTAGATGAAGCAGAAAAATTTATTAATTACAACCGTACCATTAAGCAACAAACGGATATCTCTCAAAAATTCACGCCCCGATCGTATAATATCCAAAATCTGCTCCATAATGCGCCTTGTTTCCTTCATCTCATCCTGAATTATTGTTACATTTTCAATTCAATACTTAGCATAAGAAATTAACTTAACTGACGAAAAAGTAATTGAGAAAATAAAATTATGCGGAACAATTAATTATAGGATGCAAAAACTTGCGCTTTCTGGTTCGCCATTCACACCACAAGATGCATAGCATAACAAAAAGATATATTTGGAACGATGATTTAACTGAACCTGAAACATTAATTATTACGATAAAAAACAAGAAAAAAGGACGACAGGAAATACATAGTATTGTATGACCCGAAAATGGTTGAATAATTATGATCATACTAAATATGAGGAATATAATATTGTTAAAAAATGTTCCAAGTTTTTGATATAAATTTTCAAATACTTCATGAATTCTCAAAATTTTTTTGCGTAAATCTCAAATATGTCATGAATTTTCAAAATCCCTGCAAATAAATTTTAAATATCCTATAAATTTTCAACAGCCTTTTAATGGATTCCAAATATTCCATGAAAGTTCCACATGTGAATTTCATATACCTCATCTTTTTTGATAAATATAAACTGCTTTTCAATTAAAGATGAAAAAAACAACTAAAAGACTGACTTTGCTTCCTTCATATGCAAATAACGCATCGATAAGCATATCGGTGAAAAACGGATCTTGGATAAATTCAACAGCTGGCGGTTCTGATGAACTGTAACGCTGAAAAAAAGGAGAAGGGGGAGAAAAATAAAGCAAAGTGATAGAGATTCTCAAAAAAGAAGTAAACTGCATTGAGAAAACAAAGAAAATCGTACTTTCAGAAGGCATTGTAGCAAATTAAAAGAATAAAATCCGAGTAGTTTAATGCAATTTTTTATGTATTTTTTGTTCTATTTTACTAAAATTTTATAATTTTCTAGCATAAAACCAGACTCAAGCATCTAAATACATCTTTTAGGGTAGCAACTGGTGTCAATCTAACGCCAGAAACTGATGCCAAGATACATGATAGTGTTTTAGCTGCAATGCAGAAAACCAGATGTCACAAGCTTCTGAATATATCTTCTGGTTTGGCTGTAGTGCAGGAAATCAGATGGTATGATTTCAAAATAAATCTTGCTGCACCATTGATTACAATATATTTTCTAGTGCAGAAAATTTAAGTTTCCACGTAAGATTTTGCTTTGTTAAAGATTAAGATTACTGGATTAATGAAAACAATCCTTGCACTTAACAGTATATATTTCGATTTGAGAAATACCAAAAAAAGTTAATTAAGGATATTTCGTTCATTAACCAAATATACTGCATGAGAAAATGAGTAATTAGAATTTACTATGATAACAAACAAACGAATGCTGGAACTGATTAAGATATTTCCATTACAGTAGCTAAAGTTGCAAAATAATTCGATATAAAAGGGGAGAGAAAACAAGAATGTGCAAAAGAGAGAGAAGAGAGAGCAAATATTAATTAATGAAATCAAATTTGTAAATTAAATATTGATAAAATCAACTTACATCAAAAAGACGGATAATATCAGCTTGATTCAAGCATTTTTTATTAAGCATAGTATAAATCATTTGTTTCAAGTCACTGTTACGTTCACCATATCCTTCAGTTAATGCAATATGAATATCACATGTCTCCTGATAGTTACGCTTATGTGCTTCACGACGTAATAATAGTGATAAATGTGTGCAAACTGCCGCTGCTGTTTCGTTTCTTTCCTGTAAAAAGAAAAAAAATTAACAAAATATTAAAAAATTATATAAATTTTCAAAATTAGATAAATGAGAATTCTTTTTTCTTGAATTTTTTATTCCATTTAAATATATGTCAAACAAACTTAGAATTCTATTGTTGAGTTCAATTTTTTTAAACTTCATTAAAATTAGAATTTTATTCTTGATTTCAGTTTTTTTACACTTCATTCTCTTATATTATACTCGGTTCTAAAATCCGATAACTGAGAATTTATTTTTAAATCTTCCATTCCATTACATTCATTTATTTAGAATTTTTGTAAAGTTTTGTTCTATTGTGTTTTATTTCTATTGTTATTTAGGTTTGGAGTCATGTAAATATCACTCACTATTTTGATGATAATTCTGTACAAAATTTTAATTATTTGCGTATCACGCTTTCTTTCCTTTTCTTTTTTTTCTAGAAACCTTTAAAATCTTGCCATTTACCCAATTCAGCGTAATTAACCTTCATATTTATCTAGACAGAACATTCAGATTCAGTGAATAAATTAAAATTTCATTTCAAACTAACTTCTTTGATAATTTCATGCAGAAGAGCTTGCGTGAATAAATAAGTATGCTCGCTATAGCAAACGATTCGAGTCAATTCAGCGGATGCCTTCTCATAATCTTCCGTTAATGGTCCTTTTTTAAGTTTCGTTAAAAAGCCATTAACAACAGTTAATACCATACGACAATAAATTTCTAGCTATAAGAAGATATTGTTAATTAGCCTCTCATGTTTATCGTTCAGTTAACCAATTAAAAGATGCAACAAACTGAGCGGAAAAGAAATAGGTGTTCTCGATAAAGTTAAGTGACGCTAGTTTTACTTACATGAAGACAAAAAATTAAAAAATAGAAAAATAATTGAATGTAGTTGAATGAAACTAATTTAGGAATAAATAAAGATAATTAGACATATTTGAATGAAATTAATTAGTAATAATCAAATATATCAAATTAGCATATGGAAAATATGTGTACTTGTTGAGCAGCAATTGGATGAACATTTGTAATTTCATGTTGATAACCGGCATCTGATATCAATCTAATTGCCTTCATTAAAAATTTTGACCGTGGATTTTGCTCGAGAAGTGTATAGATTAGATTACGCCATGTGCTGCAAATTTTATTTCTTTTCAGATTTAAGATTATTTGTGGAAGAATTTTGGCATGGAAAAAAAAAAACAAGAGTATTTTCTTGATAAACAATTGCAGAAATTAAAAAGAACTAAACTGCAAAAAATATCTGGTGTAGTGTTTGGAATTTTATTTATTTTCAAGAAAGCAAAATAACTGAATTTAGATGTTATAATTATTGCTTAATCCTACAAGAAATTAAAAATTTTAACGATAACAACGATCTATTTATAATATACCCTGTACTTTAAAGCACAAAACTATTTCAATTTCGCACATTTCCAAGCAATTATTACTTCAAATTTGAATTTCGGAAATTTTTTTTCATCTTTTTTACCTATATTGCAGCAATTCCGGCAGCCATTTATTTACATCATCACATACTTCGAAATTTTTATCAACAACTTCAGCAACAAAACGTTTTTCAAGCAGAGAGCTCAAACTTTTTTCGAAGCAATCATGGACTACTTTACGGTCACCTTCCAAATCAGCTAACCAATCACCAACTAATTCGCAGAACTGCAAAATTTTAAACTCAATTAAACTGTAATCTATTGAAATAAACGATATGCTCATGCTCACGTCAGAACTGACATAATTATTAAAAATGATTAAATGAAGTGATGGAACATGCCAGCAGTGCCTAACAATAATTTATTCAATGGCTGCTTCCCAGGTATGAACATATTTAATTACATTTATTACCTGATATCAGTGGGGAAATAAACATTTCGGATACTCCATTATATACTGATAAATTTTAGGCATGTTTGTCAACAAGGTTAATAAATTTTGTGCCTACTTTAGTGATTGTTTCCTAGTTACCATATTTTCGCTTTAATTTTACTTATTTAACTGAGACTTTAACCTAACCTGAGCAACACCACGATAACTATCAGTGAGAGAATTGATAACCACTTCCGGATGACCACCACTTCTCAAAAATCCTTTGATTGTTACATCAATATTTGGTTCCATTATTGAATCAGTTGCTGTAATTATTGCAACAAAAAAAAAAAATGAAATAGACTTAATTCGAGATCAAAATTTAAAACATAAAATATGAAAGTGTCCTCACTTCATATCTATCTTTCTTTATCAGAATTAGTTAGAATATAGAATTCAAAAAAAGAGAACTTTGAAGAGTTTTCAGATATTCTTGTAATAGTTCTCGTTTTGTCTTCTGGGAAGTAGTTCGGCTACATGAAGGTTCATCAGGATCATTATCACTACTAACAGCTGCAAAAACATTAAATAGAATTCTTTGTATTTTTCATTCCATCTTTTTCTATTACTTACTTTTCTAAAAGAAAGTGACGAAAAAAAAAAAGGAAAAACGGGAAAAATATTGCAGAAAAGTCATTCAAAAATTGGAAAATAGTAAAGAAAATTCAAAAAATTTTTCCTCACATAAATACAAAAAAAAAAAAAAAAAAAAAATTTTTCCAAAAAAAAAAAAAAAAAAAAAAAAAAAAAAAGAATTCTCGAGAATTTAGTAATGTTTGAAGCCTACTGCACCATTTTTGCTACGCCTTATCATATTATCATAATTACCAATTAGCAATAATTACTCCTAACCAATTTATAAACTATACCATGCAAAATTTCATTCAATCTAATGCTTCGTGCAGGTACAAGTTTACAGAAATAATAGGTACACTACATCTGAATGCAAAATTTCCAAAGTTCATGCAGAAATTTAGAATTTCCCAGTACTTTGTTTAGCATACTTCTGTTGATGGCATAATTTTGCATGCTTACATCATCATAATTTCAATTTAATCTCTCTCAAAATTATCTCATAAACTGCACTATATATTGGATGACATTCTGGAAGCAACAATTACTCAACATAGGATCCAAAATTTTCAAACTACTACAGTGATTCAAAATTTCCAACACTTTTCCATCTTTTATTACCTTTTTCAATCGAATTTAATTAACGATAATCTGAATTTACCGGAAAGATTAGAAGAAAATATTTGTCTGCTATCGCCACTTTTCATCGCTTTTGATTCTTGCACATCATCCTTATTATCCATTTCCATTTTTGTTAACTAAATGATTTTTGGTAAAAACAGTATAAAAAAGGGAAAAAAAAAATCAAAGCAAGGGAAAAAGCAACCATTCGTTAACTGAGCATTTTATCCTATATGTTGATAAAATTCTTATCATAACAATCTACAATCATTAAGCCAAAGCATCTTTATCTCTCGGGATAGATCATGAGTATGATAACTGATATTGATTATTGAATAGAATCTCTTTAAAAAACCGCTTTATCGCGAACTTCTTCATCGGCTTTTGTAATCCTAAATGGTTGATAAGATTGCACAGATAACAAAATGATTCTGCATCATTACTAATACTGTACCATATAATTTTAATTCAATTATTTCATATTTCAATAAATAAAAAAATCCATATTTTTTAATTTATTTCTGGTCTCATAAATTTTATTGCTTACTATTTCAAGCTTATAATACTATTAATTAAAATTTCAAACATCTATGCTAGTTTATTATTAATAACATGATTGCTTAAACTTTTTCAAAATGCATATTTAAAAGTACTATTATCAGTTCTTTTTAACTTTTCCACTTCCTCCTACAATCATTTATTACCTTACTCGTCCAACCTTCTTCCAGTCCGTAAACCTTCATAATGAAGCATTCTCAGGAATAATTTTATTCCGGAACACGTTAATGATAATTGCACAAGATTATTTCCTACATTTGAAATTGTTTAAACCGATTAAAAATAATGTATAAAACTTTGCGACCGAGATGAATGCTTACTATTTCGATTATTTAGAAAGACTGTTTCATCTTGTTAACACCTTATCATGCTATCACACATCACGCTACGTGATCTTGGAAAGAACCCATACGCGAAATAGCTCAGTAGTTTCTAATAATGATATCTCAGGCATATTTTACTATCTTCCTCATTCTAGATGTCCTACGTCAAGTGCACATCCCCATGCAACATCCATTCACGCGACTTACGTCTAACATCAGATAGAAAATATGGAAGCGTGATATAATGTTAGCGTTCATCCGCTTCGATCTTTCCTATTTCCTTTCCCACACCATCAAATAATGCCATTGTGGATAGGGTCCAGCAACCTTTTAAATATTTTACATGCGAGAAACGGAAGAACAACAAAAATTTGCATAAAACAAGATGAGGAAATGAGGACAAATTCATTTAACACTGGACGATTTCACTGTAATCATCATAGTATATGCACTGTATGGAGGATGCATAGGTCACGTGAGATATACGTAGTGTATCAGGAGTGAAAGAGATATAAATAGATAATTGTATCGGAAATGAACGAAATATATCGGAAATGAAAGTAATATATGGGAATGAACGGTATAGACGTAATTAATATATTGGGTGTGAACGTAGTGTGAAATGTATCAGAAAAGAACGTGGTATGTAATTATCAAAAATGAACAGAACATATCAAAATTGAGGTTATTAATATGACGGGAATAAAGCTAATGAATAATAATATATCGAAAATGAAATGAAATGATTGATAATGATAGACAGTGATAATTACCATTTAGTGGCAATATTCCAAATTGATTATTATTTAGCATCTAAATCGATGATTTATGATTGTATTAGAAAATCTTTAACTTAAAAAACTACAATTTTATGAAGTTTTAGAATTATTAGCATTTTGTAGAATATTTAGAAATTTCTTCATGTATTTGAATTGTTAAAATACTTTTCTAATTTTTCTATGCATTTGTTACACGTCAAAACGTGTAACAACGTTTCACGTTCCTCTACTACCTACCTATAGCTCTAACATTGTAACAAATGCATATATATCCAATGTTTAGCTAATATATTTTAAATAGTTTCTACAAAATTCAAATAAACAAATATTTTCAACAATTTCTTACACCTTTCAATTGATTGTTATTTATCGGTGAAATTTGAAATATTGTTAAGTAATAAGTTTAAAATCTTGCTTGAATAAGATATAATTCTTAGCCTATATAACGATTTCAAGAGTATTGAAACAGTCCTAATCTGAGAATTAGCCATAATGTCATCTCTTTTAACAAATATTATTATGAGATAATTTGCAATTTCAAATTCATTTTAAACGATGAAAATGCTAATTACGACTTATTTGTCAGTACTGCAGCGAGCTTAGCGGTTTGATCTTCGGTAACCTCTCGGATAATATCATTGATATAATATTTGTTGGATGTTATTTACCTCCTACAATTTTCAGTACTACTGTCCTCTCAAATATGATTTTCATCCTTTAGTTATTATGATAATTGCTTGATGTGGACACGTGATAGAGACGAAAAATTGAATCATAACGTAAAGTGAGAAGTGAGATGTGTTCTTCGAATGTTTCAGCACAGCCATTAAGAGATTTTTTCATAAAGGTCATGATAAAGGTCAACGATAACATAATTAAGATACAATTTTTTACGTAAAAAGTCCACGTGTAATGTGTATGATCCCAGGATGTATAATTCTAACAGATCTGACTTCGGAAGCTTTTACAATTTCAGCAAAAGCTATGTCATCAGATCGCTTTAAACGTAAAGAAATTAAAACGTTAAAACAACGATGGATAATGTAAGGCATATTCATTTAGTTGAATTGCTTATTTATTTATTTTTGTAAAA
>PQVD01001966.1:2721-19275 GCA_003012265.1 Setaria equina
CCTATCATTCGAGCAGGAAAGAATGTTGCTGATGATAATATTGGTTTTTTCCTGAGAAAAAATTTTCCAGTCTAAATAAAGAAAAGGCTATCGGGGGAAGGAATTTCAAAGCACTTACACACTTAAAACAACAATACACCACGCAGACAGTGAAAATATTGCTTGCAAGTTGCATATCAGGAAAGTGCGGCATAAAATTCCAAACGCATTATGGAAGCGTGACCTTGTACGTGTTATATAAAAGGACAAAGCGTTGCTGACCAATCCAAAAATTGCTACCTGGAAAGCTTTACCTGAGCATGTGGCTGAGAAATATTATGATGATTCTGATTCAGCAGGAACACTCCATCCCATTTCTCTTGAATTTCTGACATGCAGCATATCATTCCCATCTTCCTTTATTAGCAATTAAATCTATGTTATAGTTAAGATTAGTTACTTTTAAAATTCATTTACTGCAAAACTGCTAACCGCGGTAATACACGCTATTGCAATACCATCTTCAGCGTCACTGCTAACATGCATTCTTGTATACTGAAAGGAATCAATCTGAAATGTTATTGTTTTTAAACTTCAATTTAATAGTTACATTGAGTCTTCCAACTAAACTTACAGATGGAAATTAATACTGAAAAAGACAAATGAACTAAGCAAGGAAATAAAAAAAAAAGAAATGGAAGGCCTCATTATTGCTAATTGTAATTTGAGAGTACGTTTTTCAAATGCAAATTTTAAAATTTGATTTACGGGCAATTTCTCTCCTTGTAAAAGAAAAATATTGAGAACTTCGTCAACAAGCGATTATTTTATAAAGATATGTTCAAAGTATTTTGCAAACAGCATGTAAAACAAATTGCCTTGTTCAAATATAAATATCTGTAACATTAACAAATCAAGCGATATATTGCACATAACTATCACATTTAGAGAAGTTACAACAAAATGTTCAAAACACTGAAAAATACAGAAAACGACTAATTCCACAACAAATATTAATGAGCGATTTTGGAACTAATGGAGATCATTTCGAGGAATGATTTCCCTTTACTGATTTTCAGTTTAATTAAGCTATGATGTAATATAAAAAAGTGTGCAATGCACTTTTGCTGATTGAAATTTTTTTGAAAGTAAAAGTAGAAAAAAGAAAGAAATTGATAGTGTTTTCGAGATTTTATAAATTTCGAAAATAAGGAACTAATCTTGAACTGTATAATCAAATTGCGATTGGAAGGAAACCAAAATAAGATGATGGATTTAGCAAGTGTTAGAGATGACAAACTCTAAATTTTATTAAGTAGTTATTATTTTACTTATTCAAAATTTTATTATTTTAAACCAATGTGCTTAATAAATTGCAATAATCGTATGCTTTTTGGTTTCTATGAATATTATAAAGGTTAAAATCATTCTACTTAATGAGGTGAAGGAGTTATCCTCCACTTGGAATCTTTGAAGTTTAACTCTCAGGAATAAGCGGCGTCTTCTGGCGCCAATAGTTCAATATACATGCTTTAGCAGCTTTACATGAATAGAAATTCGTGCTGATGAATAGCTTAAAACTCTTCAAATTATCCTTTCTTCGGCACTCTTTTTTTTTCTATTTGACTGCTAAAGCTCTTTTGATTCTCTGAAAACTCAGCAAAAATGTTCAATATACATTTTTCGTTTCACAAGAAAAATATCTGAATTCATAAGACAACCACTCAGAAATTCTCAAAAGCCCGTGATATCAAAAAGGGTCTGAATCATTCTACTCGACCAATACGTACAGAAGAATGATGAGCGTAACAGAAGTAAACAATACCTTCTAACTCCATTGAACTTCCAAAATACTCCTACCTACAAAGTTAATTTATGGTTCCACTCAGTCCGTTTTATCTCTATTTAATAAACACTTTAGTTGATGTTTCAAAGTTATTACTTTAATTTCTCAATTTTGTGACCATCTTCGCTAGAAATATGCTCCACTGAGCTATAATTGAACCCCAGGCTAAATTATGTAACGAATTAACAGAAAAACTATCATTGATTCAGTTTAAAGCTTTTCAAAGTTAGCTTTCTAAAATCGTACTATTACTATGATAATCTGCCTTAGCCTTAGCTGTACCGAGATTACACTTTTTATCAGAGATTTACTCTGCCTTCAGTAAAATTCACTAATAGTTTGCCCATTTATCTTTTTATGATTTATTTTATCTGTCATTATCTATCTGCAGTTCTGTATTTTTAGGAAAGTAATGCCCACAAAAGTAAGCTTTATTCTCATCAGTAGCATTTTCTTTATAAACAAAAATAGCACCGACTCACTGATAAATCTATTTCAGTTTTTCTCTGCTGAGAAATCAAAGTTAACTGACAAAACACATTGAATTGAAGCGGGAATTGAAAAACAAAAGTTAAACATATCTTTTAGAAAACGTAAAATTGGGACCTTTTAATTGCTATTAAATTTCCTACAACTAACTAAATAACTGACAAGTTTAACTTAACAATGGGATTCAAAAATTTTTTATCGAAATACGTCCGAACATGAGCTTCATAAAATTTTATGTGTAGCATGCATCCAAACAAATAAAATATAAAATCTTTAATCATTTTTGTTCTTTTTTTTTAATTTAAATTTTGAATCGTATTTAAATTGGTATAATAATTTTAATAAATAATTGTTAATTGTGACTTTCAATATTACGAAAAATTAAATTAACAAAAAAGAGAGTACGAGAAAATTGGTATAATTTTGATTTCCTTTGTAATTATTGTTTCCCTTCACTTCTGTTCCAAATGGATCTCCTTGAATCACAGTCCTTATTTGCAATTCATTTCCCTCAGCAAAAAAATTCCTTAATAACTTCTTTTTTTGAAATAAACAGAAATAATGAATACGTACTCTTTTTTTTGTCTACTTCCATTGATAAAGTTTCTTTTTCACTTTTCCTTCTTCTGACCATATATTATTTTTTCCAAGAAGCTTTCCATATGCTGAGAAATTCATAATTAAGATTTAATGTTGAGTAAGGAATGGGAAGATACAATAATAAGATATACAGCAGAAAGAATAATTATTACAAATCTCGGCGTAGTCTTGCTGCTCCACCTTGATCCTCACTGAGTCAATCGGCAGTATGTCGCCTTGATTGTCGTGGCCAATTTGATTCTGTAGATTTTCCCAGAATCATCAAGGAAGCTTCTTTTACTTCTTCAGTTTCTACTTTTTTCTACTTTTTTTCTTTTGTTGAAAAGTGGTCCGATCCGTGAGGAAATCAACCAGTTACGTGACGATGGATTAGTGATCGCAACGAAAAGTTGAACTTCTTCACGTTACTTTTTATTTGTGTTAGCTAATGCAGTTAGTACATCATATATGAAACAGCAGTTGTTGCCTGCAATTCCTACTGCACACAAACTTACAGTTTTGGCAGCAGTATATGTTCGCGTAAGCTACTATGACATGCTTGTGAATAGTATCATGAAGTTGAAATTTTGACATTTTGCAGTTCTAGTTATTTGCCACCTTAAATGCATAAATTTAGCATAAGATCATCAGAAGCATCACATAAACTGCCGATTTGCGAAGAAATTTATGATTTGGAAATAGTAAAATATACAAATCATAATTCTCTGTGTCTTTATTTATTTTTATTAACTGATTAAAGTGGTCAATTATTTTACTAAGATAAAAGCTCTTGGTGAAATGTAAAATACAAAGAAAAAGGTTAAAACATTTAAGATTGAAAAACCTAATCTTCATGCATCAAACGCTGGAAACTTCTTTTTAAGATAATTTTTAAAGTGTTTAAAGTACCTTAAAGTGCCTGATGAAGAACAGTGAACTGTATGAACATTATTAAAATCTTTTCTACAATGAGTTTTATTATCTTTCCACCCTGATTAAGTTAGAGTATATATGTTCTATATTCTTGAATGAATATTCAATTATTTAAGCAAAAGGCTCTCCAACTTATGAAAGTAGCAGAAATTGAATATTTCAATTTGCTTGATGATTACTCACAAAATACCTATTCGAATGTTTTGGGAAATAACAAATTTTCATTATAAGATCTTGTTTAAAAATCCTTTTTTTTCCTTTTTTATAAATGCAATAATTTACAATTATCCAACTCTGATAAGGTAATACCTATTTGCAAGATTATAGAAAGGCCAAATCATAAATTTTAAGGACTAAATCATATGCTTTAGATTTTTTAGACAACCAATATTTGAAATATTGGAAACAGGATTTTCAATACTCTTTAACTCCTGATGATCATTTCTTCCATTTAATACATATTTAAACTGCTGTTAGTGGAAGGAGAATTAAAACAGATGACTGCTAAGCAGTTATTAGGACTATGATTTTTGATTTTTCTGGAAAAGATTGTTATATACAGAAAAAGATAAAACAAAAGAGACACGAGCAATTACCATCTGTCATGAAATTTATGAATAGCTTAGTTATTATCATTTGACTATTCGAGTCAAGAATGATTTGTCGAAGACCAGCTTTATGATTGAGTGTAGTCGCAGTGACGAAAAGTCTCCTTCGAACATGACCAAACATCTTTTCAGTTTATTACAGTTTCACTTGCATTCATGCGATGCACAGCTCTCATAGAGTGGGATATGGACTAAGTACTGTAATCCACGTCAAGGATTTAAATTTGTCTATGCTGACAACTTCCCTTTGTCTTTTACATATTTATAAATTGTTACAACTGAAAAATAAATGATTCTTATTATAATATTTGATGCATTCTGCACATAAATATCCAGGTAACTATAATCTTTATCCAAATTTTACAGTTTCAAAGACACAAAATTTCAAATTTTTGGCTTCGAAGTTCATATCATTCGGCGTGAAAACACTCAGTGAAGTTTCAATTAAGTTACAGTTGAAAACAAAATAGTTCTACAATTTTTCCATTCTGCTTGGTGGAAATTCTCAAGAATTTGTTAATACTTAGCAAACAGTACTGAGTTAAATAAACTACAAATTTAACTATAAAAAAGAGATAAAGTCTTGTTTAGTGCTTTCGAGAAAATGTTTCATCATATTTTCAATATTTGCAGTGCTTATATTCAGCTTATAGAAACTTCCGTAATCGAACAATAAGAACTCCCAAGGCTTTTTAGCATATTTAAGTCTTCAGTAATGAATAAGGTAGTCTAGAACAATGACATACACATAGAATGCGAAAAATTCAGCACCCTATGTTTCATCTTTTAATGTTTTCGGCTTGACTTTAGCGCTAAATTTCATAATTTATAGTTTGCTAACAAATAAAATGAGAAATGGAATGAACATTTTTCTTAAATTTTCCCATTTTTCCTAAGTTCCATATTATTTATTAATAACAACTAACGACATGGATCGCTAAGTTTGCTACTGAAAAACGCGAAATTTCTTGTTCACATTTCTCCAACAACATTTAAAAAATCACTTACTGAATTGGAAACTACACATTACAATTACATATTTTACATATTCTTCAAATAATTTGATTTGTTAAGTTATTTAATTTGTATCATGCAACAACTATATGAATTCAACATATTATTAACGATATTTCATTTCTAACTTCTAAGTAACAAATGAAGCGAAATTTTACGGTCGGGTAATAATGGCGAAGACATATTCATCAATTTGCACATCTTGCATCCGTATCCTTCCACTAATATTTACATTATTTTAGTCAAACAATCTGTTTCACAATATTTCTGATAAGATTTTACTATTACTTTTAAATCAAATCATTAGTTAATATTTCCTAAAATTATCTAAATAAGGTATAAAATACCTTTGAAAATCTTGGAAAACAAGTTGAGAAACGGTGTTTGCCAGTGAATAAAATCTTGATTGCTACTAGCAAGTTAAAATTTTCTTTTCATCTAAAGATATGCAGTTTTATCTTTGGCAAAAGTGATATAGATGATCGAAATAATAAAAAACAAACTTGAAATTGAGGTACGGAATTGAACTAAAAATATCGAACTAATTCTATTTTACTAAGTCAAAAACAAAAGATGTAAAATTCAACTCACTGTGCTGTGAATATATTTTGCGCGTATAATGATTATTGACATAAATTGAGATAGGCAATTCGAAATATAGCATAGAAGGGAAACACGGTTTGGTTATTAAGGAAGATCATTTGAACGTCGCATAAAAAACTTCAATTGCTGATTTTGGCTATCAAAAGAATCATCCGATGATTTAAACATACTTTTAATTTTTTTTACTAAAGACTTGGTTCTTTAAGACACTAATTTCTATGTGACACGGGAAATTTTATAATTAGAAATAATTCAGTGCCTAAATTATAATTACATAGGAAATCTTGATCTAAGAATGACCTTTTGGGAAAAGCATATCTCACATTCTGAGAAAGTAACAATTTCAAGAGATCAGAACCTGCATAGCTGGCTGACTGCATGGTCATCTGTTAGTTGGGTTCAGTTTGTCTATCGAAATTTGAGGAATACGTTGGTACCAGAGTTCGAGATGGAGGTGGCAGCATTCTACATTGTGGCATCGTTATAGCAACGTCGTACGACGGTGGTGGCTCTCGTGGTGGATTGCAATTCCAAATATTAGGCGTAAAATATTCCGGTTGAACAGTGTTATCTGCAGCGAAAGGAGATTGTCTTATTAATTACTGTCTTATGATAACAAGGCATTTAGAGGAATAATGAGAATTTTCTAATGTGCAATAAAATTATCTATGAATGGCTGAGAAATACGTAATCTCCTAGGATAATTCGTTTATGATTATATTAAATCACTAATTAAAATACTTAAAATATTTTAGCAATTCTTATCTCCACCCTTTTGAAAATATCCACTAGAAAAAGTTGAATCAAATAGAAAGTTTGATTATCCACTGAAAAAGTTTAACTGAAAAGAATGTTTTGAAAGCCAAAATGTGTTTGCAATTTACTTCTAATCACTGTTGATATTTAGCTGTAATAAATGTTTCAAACAGTTCCATGAATTTTGATAGTATTCAAGTTCAAGAAAGACTTGTAAATCTTGAGATTCTACTGGATTTTCTGACATCTATTGCATTTACACGATATTATGGTTTTGTTGTCAATATGCTACTTTTATTTTAAACAATGATATTTTTGATTACATTGTATTCGGATGAATGACCGGATGAATCCATCGGCTTTCTTGTCCACTACTGATTTAATTTAGATTTTAATTTATGAAGTTGGGAGATGGATAACTCTCCAGACTCTTCCAAATGAAATTCATTTATGATTTTAACAAATAAACAGATTAAGACTATGGAACTGCCAAACCAATGAAAAATGCCTTTCAAAGAATGCCAAAGCAATCTTGCTTATCTTCAAATCATCATTGATTTGCCTCGGAATCTCTTACATACCCTTGATGTCTTAGTGTTTTAGATTCTTATTTTACTTGGAGTATGGAATAATCGACTTTCATTACATAATATAATACTGCGGCATGAAGAAAAAGCTTTCTTACTTACTAGTACAGAAGTCTCATATCCTTTTTTTGTGCTCTCTAGTGCTTCACAAGCACTTTATAACCAGAATATGTAGATAATTTTAGGGCTGAGAGATAAAAGACAGAAATGAGATGAAGAACAACATGAAATTACAGTTAAAGAATCAAAATTAGTTAAATTAGAGAAATGCAAAATTGACAATAACTTTGGAGTGCTTGTCCGATTTGTTGCCTTTCAAACTGCCGCTCGATACGGGCACTATACATTCGGCAACCAAATGTCAATAAAAATACGGCGATAAATATAGCAACCGTAATACCAGCAGCTACTCCATTACCGAGGCTGATTTGACCTAAAAGAAAATATAATACTCCGAAGATCTTCCAATTCTTTCTTTTATTGATAGCTGCTATTTATTGCATTTGAAGGTTTCCTAATTCACTTCTTTTTCTTTTTCATCAACTTTGTTCCTCGAAAAAGTTTATTTCATTTGATGTTTGGCCTCAATAACGTTCAGATTAAATGATCTTCCTTTTCAACAACCGAACGGAATCACTTCTTTTTTTGTTTACTGTTAATTTATAATTTCAATGAAATTTCGGGCTAATGCATTTCTTCTATTGATTCAGAAAAAATTTCTTTTTTCTAATTCTATTTTAAATATTACAAGGAATTTCTTAAAATGAATTTCCTTTTTGTTCAATATACGTGCATTATAATGAAAATTTTAGCTATAATTTTGGTTTGATTAATTATTTGCAATCCTAATAACTAAATCATTCCATATATTTTTTTTAATTCTAAAACAGGAATATTTGATCCTTTCAACAATCAAAAAAAGAAATCAAATAAAAAAAGGGAAAAATTATTTGAAACGAAAAATAATCACGAGATGTGTGTGATAACTGAACTTACTTCTGTTAACATCATTGATAAAGTAGCTATCCCATGAAACTGGCCTGTAAGCTGCTGTTGGCCAGATGGTACGTATTCTTGAATTTGGTGAATATTGACACCACAAGCAGCTTTCATTGGATAAATCCGAATTGGTAGTGGATGAAATCTCATCAAATGCAGCTATCACTTCTGAATTCACGTACTTTCAATTTTCCAAAAAACAAACCAAACCTTATCAGGAAGAATCTAATGCCAAGAATTGAAAAGGTTTCTTCAAAAAGTGAAAAAGACACAATATTCAGCACAAATGACAATAACAAATCATAATATTTTAAGAACGATTGTGAATTGATGCAGATTATATCTCCTTTAACTAATTCACACTTTTCCATTCAAAAATAAAATTCTGCAAAAAAACATTTTACAATTTCATAATTCATATTATCTGCTTTATCTATTCTGATAGCTTTTTGTAACAAAGAAATCAAACTTCAAATAACAGAGGAAAAAAAAATGAAGAGAAATGTGATTCAGTGTTTTTCTAAGCTTTTTATGCACTGTTGAGATTCTCTCAATGGAACAAACAGGAATATGATACATTTTTGCAGCGTTTGAACTGAATCGAACGGCTTATTACAGCTGATTCAGATCTTATTGGCCATTTATTCTCAAAATTTAGAGTTTTTGTTGTTGTGGAAACATTGAAATTCATTTTAAAATCTTCTGACAGTCTTGATGATAATCTGATGCTCACAAATGATAAAAAGAAAGGCTGAAAACAATCTTGGTCATTTTGATAATGTGCAATTTCGAATCTACTTAACATATTTTCAATTATTTTACTGGACTCTTCTTTCAAACCTTTAAATTGAAACATAAATTATTTAACATCGCTATCAGTTATAATAATACTTAAATTAGGTTTTTTTCTTCTATTAATAGAAATACATTAGTTTACTTATTTCTTTTATTTTTAAAAGAATACATTTTAAAATTTTTTGGATTTTGGAATAAATCTCGATCGCTCTTCTACTCACAAAACAAATATGTTTCCAGCAAATTTAAAGAAGATAAAGGCAAATAGTTTGTTCTACTGATCCTCATTCATTTACGAAGGTATTAATGCAGAAATAATGACATTATCAGTAGAAGAAAGAATTTTTTCAGGATGGCATTCATCCATAAAAAAGATAAACAAAAGGGGCTTACTTGAAAATGCAACAAACAGCAGCGTATTTGTCAATAAATCTTTGATTGTATGTAACAGCCAAATAATTTGATTCATTAGATATTTTGAATATTGAAAATTTTGCAAAAGCAGCGACTATGATATTAGCACAACAAATAACACCACCAGCTGTAGTAACAACACTAGTAGAATAGTAAATGTGATTGTAAACGAATTTGTCCTTGAACAAGTACTTTCATATGTTGTATGTATCTGATGATGCTTAATGTTTTAAAACTGTAGAAAAAAAAAGAAATAAAATAAATGGCGATTTGTTATTTTGAATTTTTTTTTCCTGGATTCTCGCAAAGGAGACAAAACATTCCTATAATTTGCTTATCGTTCCAGAAAATGACATCTTAAATTTTTAAACTGCCATCTTTGATGATAGAATTTTGTAAACTTTCACTTTCTGTCTTTTTTAAAACTTATTTTTAACCTCAAATAAAACTTTACCTTCTTGTTTTCAAAATCGTTAAAATCAGCTTTAATCAATTTTTTATATTTATTCGATTTTCCTTGCAGTTAAAATACACTACATGAATTTCATTATTCAAATTTAGTTAACTTCAAGATGAAAAGTTAAGAAACTTTTATCGAACTCCAGTAACTTCATATATGAAACCTTTTCAATAATGATTACCTTGTCGTAGTGCGACACACTAAAGCAAATTTGTTTAGTTGCAAATATATGTTATGAAATGTTTCAAATCAAATCATTAATTGTAATGAGAGTGATACAGGTATTGGTTGTTATATTGCTACTGGTTTCTTTTCTGATAGGAAAAAATTGTGATTAAAATGGAATGTAAATGATACAAATGCTCACTGCCTGTTTTACAAAAAAGTAAGAGATTCTAAATTTTAGTGTAATTAATCAGCAAAATATAATTTTGCCTTAATTTGTGACGAAAAAAGGGAAAGAACAAAAAATAGTCATGTAAAAATACAATATGTAAGTGATAAAAAGTTGAGGACGACGGTACCACAAACTTTTTTCCTAACAAGTGATATAGGAAGAAAACAATATAAAGCTTTAATATACCTTTCTGCGAACTTTTTTCTTTAATCAGTTTTCGAGAATACCATCCTTTTTATTAGTCTTTGGCTAACTGTTTTAAGTTTCCAGTATTCTGGAATTACAGACCATTTTTTAGAAAAATTCATATGTAAATGCTTCAGATCTGTTAAAAAGAATAATATACTTTAATAAAATAACAAAAACTAACAATAGTTGAGCATCAAATAGCAGTCAAGATGCTAAATACTAGTATCACCATGTTTGGAAATTTTTCTAAAAAAAAAAAGTTTTATGTGACTTCAATCAAGAGGAGTGTTTGAAAACAGCAAATAATTACTTTTCTGTTTTCATGTTTTTTTCCCTTTTTTTTTTTTTTTTTTTTTTTGGCTGCCTTCTTTTTCTTTTTTTAACTTTTTTTTTTCTTTTTGATTTGGCTGCCTTCTTTTTCTTTTTGAAACTGTTGAGATCTTCAATATGGAATTCAAAAAAATTCGTTTCAGTTAAACCGCTAATTTCTAAATGAAATTTTAATTTTTTTCCTAGCGCATAATTTCTTTTTATGAAAATTTTTAAATGAATAAGCTTCCCTGCTGATCTCATAATGGGAAAACATCACAGACAAATAAATATCCACTCTAGTAGTAGTTGAATTTTTAATTAAATCAGCAAGTGAAATCCAGTCATGACATAATAATTCATTTCAATTTTCACTTGCTTTGCCCTGCCGGATTTTTATTCCTCTTTTATCCGGTTCATTTCCTCTTGCTTATCTGATTTCCATTTTCACTCCCTTGAACTGGTTATCAATTCTTGTTCCCAAAGCTCTTACAGACTGGTTTTTTCTTTTTTGACGTTAACATAGACTGATATCAATTTCTATACTTTTAATACTAAAATGGATCTTCGGTTTTTAATATTAAAATGGATCATTGTTATTTGGGGTTATAAATGATTCTAATTCTGGTAGTAACTAGCAGTTCTAAGGAACAATAAATCAAAACTAATATTTATAAAAATATAATTTGCGACATAATGATCAATATAGTATGGTATACGATTAAAAATCATACACTTTTTCGAACTTCTATAATTTCATTTAAATAATTGAAATCGATTTTAGTAAAAATCTGAAGTTTCATCCTAGCAATATGATTTCAAAAAGTGTATAATTGATTATTGAAATAGCATTTATTCAAGTAGTAAGAAAAAGGACTTTTTTTCGATGCATTTTATATATATTCGTTTCTTATTTTATTTGCAGTGGGAATTTTAAACTCCAATTAAGATTTCACACTGAACTTAAAGCAGTTGGAGAGGTTTAATTTATTAATTTTATTTAATGAAGTAACTTTTATAACACAAGACTGCTTGGACTATTTGTTGAATATGTTTTTGGCTTGCTATAATTGTCAAGAAATTGCTGCTCGATATAACCAATGTGCATTTCTTGATGCTATCATGATAAAAGTATTGGAAGGAAAATTTTGAAGTTTAAGGATAATTATGCTTAAGGACAATATCCACATAGCCTTGCCGGGAAGTAAAATCTAGAAGCAAAAAGAGACGATAAATTTCGATGAAAAACATTATTACTGAATAAAATTGTTTTGAGGAAGTTGCGATTGTAAAATTCTTGAAAAAGACTTCAAAAAATAAAAATAATCCATTAAGATTACTAAAATAATTCCGATTATCAATTTCCTGTTTTGATGATATTTGAAACAAAAATAAAAGTGCCGTAAACTTATTTATTATGGAAATTTTTATTTTTACTCACTCTTTTTCGGGAAGAAAATTTTGGAAATGAAAAATAAAGTTAAATTTTAGTTGAAAAAAAAAGTGGTACAAACATGTGAATAAGCTTTCATAATATAATTTATGGGTTATTACATTTGAACTATAATTTTTGAAAAGTACATATAACACTAAGATTCAAAATGAAAATACATCTTTAAAAAAAATTTTCGAAAGAAAAGATGGAGAGGGAGAAAAAAAAAAAAAAAATGAATATAAAAGGGAAAGGAGATGAAGCAATGAAATGATAACTGTTATTTCTCAGCTATGAAGAAAAGCAGAAATTGCCAAAACTTGTTGTGCCCTGTTCTCTTCATAGTAAATTGTTGCAACTCATGAAAGTTTCATCCCTTTGTGACAATTATTAAGAACTTATTTGCAGAATTTTTTTTTTCAAATTTTACTCAAAATTTAATAAAAATAAGTTAATTGATTCAAGCCAATTTAATTGTTTTTCCCTCCTCCTACAAATACTCAAATGAATGAATTTAAATCTCAACACCATAACCTTTCGTAATAATTATATTTTTGCTTATACAAACTTCTTTTTGAAAATGCCCTCAAATTATAACAACTTCAGTGGTCAAAATGTTACCGTTGAATTTATTATAATTTGGAAGAGAAAAGTGTCCTTAATATTTCCCAACTTTTATTTTCCCATCTTTTGTTTACAGTTTTGCCAATAAACTGTTTTTGTTTATGTTTTTTGAAATGTTCTTTATTTAAAATGTTCATTTATATTTTGCAGTATTTGCATATTAATGAGGATGAAATGATAATGACATATGTATAGTTAATTTTAATGATTATTGTTAAAACAAGAATTCTCGCAAGCGATAGAAATTTTTGTTGAAATTGAAAACGACTGATTCATTACATGATAACATTCATGCAGTTGTCATTCTTTTTTTGCATCTCGTATTTACTACTATTTTTAATTTAATGACAAATAATCAGGTTTGGATTTTGAACATGATAAGTTTGCCGCATTTGCATCATGGAATTCTACTAGGAATCGGATTTGAAGAATTGTAACTAGCATTTTTGCAGCCTTAAATTTTTTTTGCAGAAGCTAACTTAGCTCTAAATTTAAATAAAAACTTATCTATCATACTTTTACCAACAGTAAATTACTTTAACATCATCTCTGTCCTCCTTCCCTTTAAATTTCCGGTTAATTTTATTTCTGACCGGAATAGCTGAGATTTCAACTTGCTCTTGAGACCATTTCTTAACGAAAAAATCGGTACAGCTTTTACTGAAAAAATTTCAACTTAGCATTCCAAAATACAGAAGAACCTTGGAATATTAAAAAGATGCACTTTGTTTCTTCCTCTTCTCATGCAAAGGGTTGGAAATATTTCATCTTCGAGCAAAATAAGTTGGAAGAGAAACAGAACTGGTTTTGTGAGTTGTTGATTACCGAGAAAAGTTTATATGTATCCAAAATGTAATATTTGTTGGATCAGTTTTACACACAAAAAAGGCGACTGCAACAGAACAATGAACATAGTTAAAAACCAACAAATTCTGAGCTTTAGCACCAATAATTATGAATTGTTTATCGTCATTCCTCTTACTGCACTTATCTGGCTTATCATTGTTCTTCCCATCACTAGAAATTCTGATTACTTTTTTAAACACATCGGAACTAGGGAAGACTACGATTGTTTTTAATGCTAACAGAACAGTTTTTTCTTTTTTTTTTGAAATAGCTAATCAGATGCTGGAAAAAGAAATCCGCACTAGTCCAAATCCAGTGGAAGTCCGCCATATGACAATTCATCTACTGAATCTAGCTAGATTGAAAGAAATGCAGAATTTATTTGAATAATTTCCTAAAGGTTCGGAAGTTTTCAGCAAGAAAAAGTCGCACGCTGAAACAAAGTCTGAAGGGAAAATAAATCCCAATGGCAAATCTGATAATAGAGGTCTCATAATAGAATCGCAAAAAGAACTACACTATAAACTGGGAAATAAGAAATAAAATCAACTCATAACACAGTATAAGTTTTAACGGTATAGTATTTTTCAAACATGCATGAACAATAAATTTACTGTTCTGTAAGATTTTTACAGTACCGATAATACCGCTATCTTTATGTCCCTTTATGTTACATCAATTATTTACATAAAAAATATCTTCAAAACACTATTTTCATAAACTCAACCTAAACTTATTTATTTTAAAATATGCATTAAAAAACAACAGTATTGAAGTTACATGTTGCCCATATGCACTTCACAGTTTAAAGATATATAGCTCAAAATTACAAATAATTGTGTTATAGCATCTTCGCAATAAGAAAAAGGAAGAAGAAAATGTTAGTTAACTTTCGATGATAAAAAAACTGCTGCTAACTACAGCTTATTGTTCCCTTAATTGGTGTCATTTAAAAAAAAATTTACTTATTTACCATAACTGATTTTCCGTCTACAAAGAATTGTACGGGACTTGTGAATCCGAAATAGGAGCGAAGAGAGTGTGTTGTGATTTTTTTCCTAGCACTGCATCACTAATTACTCAATTGTACCTGGGCATTTTTGATGTGAAAAATAAATAAAAATAATTCAGACGAAGGAAGGACAGAATACGTTCACGAAAAAAGTGTCAGTATTCATGCTGAAAAGAAAAAAAAGAAAATCAGAAACCAAATCAAGTTTGAAAACTATGGAGTCGTTGTATTAGCCTGTTGATTCGGTAACTGAGAAACACCAAGTAATTTTTTTATTGATTCTGCGTAAATGCGCACTGTCTCGAACGTTTCTTTCTAAAAAGAACTAACTTATAGAACACTTTCATAAGCTCATTCAACACATCTGGATTTACACAAAAACAAAACGGCTCCAAGTAATTTCCCTGCAGGGTAGTTTTGCCTTAATAAATTAGCAAGCACATAAATCGTCTGGATGAGGACTACTAATATGGATTATTGGGTAAATCTTAGCTTTTTGCATGAGTCATTGACAAAGACAATAATAAAGATAACTGCTTTGTATCACTATGAAAAACTAATTAAATACTTACACTATTCCGGTAATTTTCCCACGATTTACTAAATTCCTCGAGTTTTGAACCGACTTTTTGCTCTGTGTTTGTTTCATTACCCTAGAAATCATTTTACAAACAACAAATAAAAATTCCTTGTTATGTAGATGTTACGACTCCGCATAATTTAAGTGTGCTTAAACGGTTGACGATCTAAGAAACTATTTAATTAAACAGGAAAATATAACCTTCAAACTGTTTTGGCAAAAATCTATTTTCTCTTAAAATTTCTTTACTTCAACAGGAGTCGCAGTCTCAATAAATAAGTGGAAAATAAATTCCAGAGAAAACAATACCTTTCCTTTCTCAATGTTACTTAGCAAATTTTGCAAATCATTTTCCATTTTAGAACCTTTGAAATCAGTTGTTCGTGACACCAACCGAATATTTTCAAATTTCTTTACTTCCCAATCCTCGACTCTCTGCAAAACTTACTCACTCCTACTGCAAGCAAACAATACACAAGATTAAAATACAAGAAAACGTTTCTACGATTTAACGGATCCTTCTAACTGAGATAACACTTCCAACAGCTAAAGCAGAATATTGGAACTTTGGGCACGATATTTCATTGTGAAATATAAATACTGTTTCACTTCACAACATTCAATCTCCAGTTGAAATAAATTGGAAGTAGCCAAAAATATGGCTGTCGAAGATATCAGATCAAGCCGACCTCTTAAACGTTCACTTAATCTATAAGTCTATAAACTGGTTAGGTCTGAGATTTGAAGGTGCTTAATCACTATTATCTATTTAATTGTAACCTTCTTCCCTCTACTCATTCCCTTTCATAAAAATATAGTTAAATATTTGCTAACTCCATTTTTTCTTTTTTTTTTTGAAAGAAAGGATACTCGAAATCCAAACTCCTAATTTTAATGGATAGTTTTCCTGAATATAATTTGAATTGAAATTTTCTAATAACCGTAAACATAAGAACTGGAAAACTTACGTAAGATTCACTATATAAAGCAATGAGAAGATACATAGCATAGTCGTAGTTTTGCTTCCTTGTGAAACACCTGGAACCAAATGAACTTTAATACGTAACTGATACGGTTCAAATTTTGACTGAAAGCAATATTTT
>PQVD01001967.1:1486-32453 GCA_003012265.1 Setaria equina
GTTTCATGTTGTAATGATGTAATCTTTATTGTAGATTCTACATCTAGCTCTCAACAACATTACAATATATGATCCACTTACGCAACTCAATCAATCCTTTAATCAATTTTGTAACGAGTTTTGTAATATAAATCTCCCAATAGTGCAATTCTACGTAAGTGAATCCATCCGTTGCCTATCATTGATTCTATCAATACCTGAGTGATGGAAGTTAAAATCATAGCTTGCTGAAACTTGAAAAATCACTTCTCAACTCTATTCTTTCAGGAAATAATAAACAATAATAGATAGGTTTTTGTTGCATAAACATAAACTAAAAACATGACAACGATGCAAAAATCGAAGAATGTATAAATCAGTTGATTTTACTAATTAGTAACTGATTACTTATATTAATGACTGATTACTTATCGTCGTATTGTTTTAGAGTATATGTCCAGCTTCCTTGCTCCTTTTCCTCTCAAGCTATAATTTGCACTGATGTGGCAAAATGATAGAAAAAAGCGATTTTAGGAAACATATATGATACAGAAGTCAAAGTTGGATGAAGGTGAAAGTCCAGATAAACTTGTACGATTAAATTATCCCACTAGCACTTTGTTTGGCCGAGAGTTAAGTATGCAGGTATCTCTTTCTTGCTTTAATTAATTAGCACATAGCATTACATGGATTTTTTTACAGAAATAAGTAATGTATGGAATTGACGGTTTTGAAACCTTCCTAGAATACTTAGTGTTTTCATCTTGTTCCTCCCTTCCCCTAACACTGATAATGATAATGTTGATATGGAATAATCCTTTCTTCTTATTCTTTCAATCAAGTGATTGCACAAGCTGTGCTACAGTATAAATTTGTAGAAAAAATGAAAAGAAACTCTGATAAAATCAATTTCTAATCTTACTGTAGCACTGATTTCATCCTAACATAAGTTTTTATTTGCATTTCGGCAAAAACTTAGAGGATTACTGTAATCAGTAGTTATTACAGAGATGAATTTGTTTTTAGCCGTACTTTTTCGGCGTAGAATTGTACAAGGGGAATGAAACGAAGGAGAATAACGATGAAGAGTTAGAAGGAATACGTCAACTGTTCGGGAATAATACGAAAGCGGAATTATTGGTGAATCAGAATAAAACGCATCCAGCACTGACAAATATGAAATCAGTGAAGATGATTTCATTACATTTTCGAGCGTTGCAAAGTCCTCAGTGGAGTAAGGAAGATATGAAGAAGTGGGAGATGGATGTCGTTCATTTCTTCCGGTATTCATACTTACTTCCGCCTTAGGCTAATTCCCTGATCTCTAATTCGCTAGAGAGTATTATCAGTAGTATTAATCTTTTAGTTACTATGATTAGATCAATTATCGAACCAAATATGAATTATAGCAACTATAAATCGAAGCATTTGAACATTTATGTAATTTCGACAACTTATATCGAGGAAGAAATGCTTCGTGCCGGAATATCAATACTACCGTATCTAATTATTGGCTTCACCATTATGTGTACTTGTTCTGTGATTACAGTAATGGTTCGAGCTGCCTATATGCATCAAAACAATATATTCAAGGTGCTTTTAACTTCTTTTACCGCACTTCTACTACTAATCTAATCTATCAAGATATCATATCAGTATTTCTTTACTGATAGTAAAAATCATTAAGGTCTATATCAGTGATAAGGCTATATTTTCTGCATTTAGATTATTCTGGCAGTAATGGCATGTACAACGCCATTACTAGCATGTTCAACCGCTTTGGCAATATTGTTTTTGTGCGGTATGCGATTCTCATCGATTCTCTGTGTCGTACCTTTCCTAGTCCTATCCATTGGTAAGTGACAATTTTTCTTTTTAAATAGAGAACATATTCCGATGATACGTAATAATATGTTTAGGTATTGACAGTTCGTACTTAATGATTCATGAATGGCAGCGAGTAACGAAGGAGATTCGTAATGGTGAGAAAAAGGGTGAAACTGTTGGACATCGTATGTCTGAGGTTAGTTCCATCTAATTAGATAAGATAGAGGATAGCTTGAGCTGTTTCATTATACGTATATTTCAGGTACTTAGTGAGGTTGGCCCAGCGATATTAATCTCAGCCCTAACTAATATGTTGGCTGATGCTGTTGGCTGTTTCACGTCTTCTCCTGAAATTCGTTTATTATGCATTGGCAATTTGTTTTCCATGTTTATGGCATATATATATCAAGTGAGTACATTGTTTCACATAATTCCCTTTTGTTTTTCGTTAACTTTCACCTGTAATCTATTTCAGATGTCTTTTTACTCTGGCTTAATGTCTGTCGTTGGGAAACTTGAGATAGCAGCTGAAAAGAGTGAAGATAATATTACAAACATTACAATTCAGAAAGGTGAAGTGAATATCAGGAAGTATAGTGAGGTTACTGTAAGTTTTCTTCGGGATTTTTGATTTTATATTTTGTAAGAGGATTTATTATTTCAAAGTCCGATGATAGACCGCAAACTGGAAAGACAACTCTTTATGAAGATCATTTGAATTTTTAACTTATGGTCAACCTCTGTTACTCACTATATGTGATAACCTTTTCACTAATGTCAATTATTTGTTCCTTAACTACAGAGTGAGTTACTGTCCCTTGAAAAGCCAAAAAAAAAAAGAAAAAAAAAACTTTATTTTATCTCTTTTGTACTGCTGTTTCTTTTCATTTTTTTTTTCCAGCGTAAAAATTCGAAGTTTCACGATAAATCAAAGCTCTATATTAGCAAATACATAAAAACATACGTGGCCATCATTGCTCATCCCGTAATAGCAACGCTTACCATCTCTCTTTACATCGTTTATATTACTTTATCTATATGGGTACTTTTTTTTTTTTTTTAATATATATCATTTTTCAGAGGACTTTAACACTTTCGTCTTTCGTCACTCATTACCTGACCCTCTCTCCACTATTCCTTAATTAATCAGCAAGAAATTTACCCTCATCCACTTATTCAATCTATCACTTTCTTCTTTTACCTCATTCTTTGCTAATCACCCATATTTCAGGGTATAACACGAATGAATATCGGTTTAACATCGCAAAAATTGTTTGCAGCAGATTCCCCACTTGTTGAGGTTTCTTTCTAGTTATTCTCAACTAACTCCTTCGATACTTACTAGTTATCAGTTAAAAAATTTGAGTTCATATATTTTATAGCTTGACAAGCTGCGGGCGGAATACCAAGTTCCTGTCTTTACGATGGTATCAGTGTTTATAGAAACACCTGGTGATTTCTCTCAGAAACTACCGCTCGTTCTGATGAATAACATGGTGCAAGACTTCGAACACCTAAACGGTAGCTGGGGAACCGTCGGCACTATGTATTTTGTGCGCGACTTCATTTCATTCCAGAATTATTTGCAATGTTTGATTCTGTTTTCTTTTTTACTTATTATTTTTAAATTTACTATTATAAGTGAAAGTGCGAATAAGTTGATTCATGAGTACTTCTAAGAGTACTATTCCCATCTCTAAAACATAATTATCTCTTATTTTCACAAAGAAAAACAAATAAATGAATAAGAGGAAACTTTTATAGTTTAGGGAAAGAAGTCTGCTAACTTTAAACATAGTTCGATTTCTGAATAGTGTCCATTTAAGCAGACCATGACTATGATGATGGTAGTTTGGTACGTAGCACAACACAGGACCCTGATAATATCCTCAGGTTCAACAATGATGATCTGTCAGCTTTCTTAACTTGGCCAGAATATGATTTTTGGACCGCTTTCGTCCAATTGCAAAATGCTAGCGCGGATGGCAAGTTCGTAGCAGATTTTTTCTCAAATTCCATCTTGTCCTTATAATAGTCAAGGTACTCTAAAATCTTATCGCAAAGGATCACTTTATAAACGCATTTGCAGATCAGTGGGGATATTCGCACCGTTACCTGCTTATTAATTAATTAATTAATCATTTCAGGAAACAGACATTAAAAAGATTTTTCTTCACCACGTCCTACCATGGTGAAAATTTGAAAGAAGTGGCAGAACGAGGAAGATTACTTAAAAGATGGCGAGATATCGTCGATAAGCCTATATAGTAAGTCAATGCGATCATCATAAGTAATGACTGTGGAGACAGGAAAGGAGAAGGAAAGAGATAAGCTGATAAACAGCACTTTTGTTACAGGTCGGCTTGTTTCCTGGACTACAAGCTGTTACATTATTACTTCGCCATTCTTAACAGTTCCCATTATTATAGCGAAATATTTCATGCATCCGTATTCTATGAAGACGCTATTTTTCTGGATCTTATTGATAACATGCCGACAGATACGTGGCAATCAGTGGCAGGAACATTAGTTTGTATGGCTGCGGTATGCTTCCTCTTCCTTCGAAATACGCTTACGGTGGCCATTGCAACTGCCTCTGTTCTCTCCATATCTATTGGTAAGTCTACATAAATTAATATCAAATAAAAGCACTGCAAGAGAGTTAAGATAGCCTAGGATAACAGCCTCTTTCAATAGCTTGGTTCGACAGTCTAGGATTATGGCTAATATCATTTGGTTCGATTATAGTTCGGTTTGCGAATATCCTTCATATTGGCTTGATTGTACAGTACAGGACGGATTAGGTATAGAAGGACTAGCTCAGAATCATAATGAGATAACGTTTAATTTACACAAAAATTAGCAAGAATGACTTGACCAAGTTTATCTTGGAAGAATTCTAACAAAGATGCTACAATTTACTAGTTATAATAAGTATACAGAATGTCCTTGGGAATACTAGTTTTTATCAGGTATCTTGGGAATACTATCATGGTTAAATATTGAATTGGATCCGATTTCAATGGCAGCAATGATAATATCCGCTGGTTTTAGTGTTGATATACCAGCACATGTTGCTTATCATTACTGCAAAGCCTGTAAGCATTTATTCTTCACTAACAACTCTAATATCCTTTGATATCATGCTTACTAAATCCAGTTGTATATATCAATATTCAGGTGAAAAGGGGATGTGCTCGACACCTCAAGCTAGACTTGGCAACTGTCTTACCTCGGTGGGTTTCCCGGCAGTGCAAGCGGCGTTGTCTACTACATTTTGTGTGTGCAGTTTATTGTTTTCCAGAATTTACATGTCACAGGTAAATCTATCATGTCTTACTTCTGTGAATTTTAAAAATATATCATATTTTAGAAGAGTTTTTTTACAACAGTTTGACATCAACTTCAGGTCTTTGTGAAGACAATGATTACTTCTGTGATACTATGCAATTTACACGGTCTTGTCATCTTACCAGCTATGCTTTCAATGGTTCATCGGATTAAAGCTCGATTTAACCGAAATAAAGCCTACAGTACACCAGCCGAGCGAGCTGTGAATAGGCGGATGAAAAAGGTCAAAAAAAGAATTGCTTACACAACCAAAATGCAGGAAAAGAGCGGAAATCAACCAGATTTAAAAATGGATCGACCGCCAATTCCTGACTTTAGTACTTAGATGTACAAGAGGGAAGTAGAATGCAGATATCTAAAAATGAACATGCGACAAACACACAAAAAAGAAAAACGTCTCAACACTGCAAACCAACTCGTTCAAATGAAAATCATTCGAGAATTTCCTTTGTTTATTAAGCAAGCTCATTATTATACGGTATGTTATACTGTGCAGAAATTATGTGTTTATTTCTTGGGTTGTATAACAATGTTACTTTCTGGCCATACTTTAATTTCTTTTCTCTTTCCTGTTCCGTGCTCCTAAAGCTGCGATACTCCATCCGAACTTTTATGGAAACACAGAATTTCGCAAAATCCTAATCAATTGCTGAGGATTACAAGAAAACTTTGAATTGGACAAGGATGCTACTGCTCAGTAATATATATATATAGTAAATGCCTGAAATGATCCAAACTCATAGTCTATTGAAAGACGCTCTTGTTCATTCGAGTTTACCATCTCCTTCATGAAATAATGCACATTACTCTTATTTTGGTGATTTTATTTAAATAGCTGAATTTTTAACAATAAAAGCGATAGGGTATTGCCAACTTCCACTGAGTGGCATGCACAAACAAAATATACAGAAAAAGTAAAACAAGGAAGAAAACTGGGCTATAAAATGGAAATATGAGCGGAAGTCAAATAACAAGAATCAATCTACGTTTCAGATAGCGTAGAGGAATCAGCCTAAGGGCTGTACTTTCGAAATCGAACTATCACTGAAAGAATACAGAAGAGGGGACTTGTATTCGATTTAATCCAATCGCTCCTCAATAATACCAGCCGCTGCAGTCTGTCCTGCGAAGCGAAGGGTCACTCGTCCAAGAGCCTTGCATTCAGAATACCGTTCCAAGCTAACGGCTCGTTCTGTTCGAATCTCAACTGTCCCACTCATATTCTTTGTTAGTGCTCTAAATTCCACGGTCATCACTCAATATGCTTTACAGTTACAGGACTGATACATCCTAATAAGCAAGTATCTGTATTCTTTTCCAGACAGAGTTAGCCTATAAAATCGGACCTAGGCCGTGTATCACATCCCCATTTTTCTCCCCGTTCTTATTCATATTCTTCAGAGGTACAACAAATAACAGATGCCAAAGGAAAATTAAATCCTTGAAAAATTATCAGAGATAAAAAATGTTAAAGTACTGCTTAACCTGACAACTATTCTAAACAGCATAAATTAAAGAGTGGTGAAATAAAAGAACCTCGGTTTTTCCCTTATTACTTCGCCCGTTGATTTATTCAGTTCTGATTTCAGCGATGTAATAGTACACGGCTCGCAAAGCGAGTGTGCGAAAAGCTCGGCCTTTGTCCCTCTCATGATCGGAATGACAATGTCGAAAACAACAATACGCACCAAATACTTCTTTCCAGGGATAAGACATTCCTGCAGTACATAGAGAAATATAAAAAAAGAAAATATTTTCCTATATATAACCACGTAATTATTCATAAGAACCCAGATGAAAGGAGGTAGAACCCTTTTATTCCCAACAAATTTTAACCCAAGTTACATTATGCATTGAACGCTGTGATATATATAGCTTAAGAATTAAATGAATCAGAAAGAATTCTCACAAAAAAAACTTTTAATGCTTGAGGAAAAAAACTCCGGGTCTTTCAATACTCGAGAAAGGGAAGTTTCTCCCTTTTCCACTTCTATTGAAATTGAAAGCTTTTTGGTGAAGATTCACTTCCACTTTTCCAACAAATTAAATGAAATAATTATGGGTAAAAAGACTACAACCTGCCCACCGCGACATAGAACGTATCCAACACTTATAGAATCAGGTTCAATATTAGAAACAGGAGAAAGAATAACTGTAGCCTGATCACCAGCAAAGCCAATGCCATTCCTCGAACTGGCCTCCACAACTATCCCTGCAAACAAGTTTATATATATGTTTAAAATCCACTATCCTGAACTTTTTTTTTCGGAAGTTCTAGAACAGACGAGAGAAATATGCTTCTGGAGTTGCACGCAACTCAATGATCAGAGCAAGAAGGAAACATAGATGATACCTTTAATAATTACAGGGTCTGCATTCGGCATTATGTAAATTTTTTCACCATTTTCTATGAAACCAGCTTCAATTTTGATGCTTACTGAGAGGGTTGATGCAGTTGCTTTATATATATCATTAATAACGGCTCGGAAATGACGATCTTCCGACCGCAAAGGAACTTGTAATTCATCTAAAAAGAATGACATAACCAGGGATTTCACATAAAATCCAATACAGTTTTCATGATCAAAAGTAGAGAAGAAAAATTTTCTTTTGATTGATAGTGTTCAATTTCAAATAGACTTTTAAAAAACTTTCCAAAAAACTCTTAAGATTTCTGCAAGAATTCCTGGGAAACCTGACCCATTAGTTGCAATAGTGTCGGTCCTCGGTACCAGCTATGCAAAGGATGGCTATCAGATGGTGCCTTTGTTAAATTAACTCCATCCAATCCAGAAAGTGGGACAAATTTGACTGATAAATAGCCAGTCTGCTTCCTGAGAAAAGTCTTCAAAGTGCCACAAAGTTCATCGTACCGTTGCTGAGACCAATCAACTGTATCCATCTTATTTATGGCAACTAACAGTTCACCTACTCCTGGAAAAACATTGAGTGGTATCTCTCTTCCAGCGACACGAAAAGCAAATATCCAAGAATTCCGAAATTATAGATAGAAAAACGAGTCCTTAGTACAATGATGCCAAAATAATTCAAATCAGCACAACATTAAAGCAGCAAATTACCTAATGATCTGAGTAAAATAGCATGCTCCCTCGTCTGGCCTCCCTGATCGAAGCCAGTCTCGAATTCACCACGAGTAGCATTAATAACTAATATACCAGCATCTGCTTCAGCGGCACCTAAAACGCATACAGTATAAAACTCTTACAGATAAATCTCTTCACGATATCCTGTTTAATACTCTAAAAGAGGTGTTTAATACCTACAATACTCTTTAGCATCCAAAGTCTTGAAACAATATTTTTCAAGAAGAAGAAGGGACAAAGAAAGAGAGGGCACAATACCTGTAATCATGTTGGGAATGAAGTCTTTGTGACCTGGTGCGTCTAAAACGAAGATTTTCCTCTGCTCGGTTTCGAAAGCTGTCCGTGCAATATCCATTGTTACACCTCTTTGCCTCTCTTCCTAAGCTAGATTTATTCACCGAGATAAAGTAATGCATTTCATAAGACTCATACTCGAGCACCATTTCCATACGGGTCATATTAATTACAAGTTATTATTCTCACAAATAAAAAAAAGAAAAAAAAAAAAAAACATTGTACTGGAAATATACCTGCGTATCGTCAAGAACCCAAGCATATGCAAAGGACCCTTTACCGGTTTTAGCCGATTCTTGCTTGTATTTGTGCATGGTCCGTTCATCGACACTACCCATCTATGTTTAAATGAACATTACGTCTTTTACTGTATAACATAAACGAGGAGAGAAGGGTTTCTCAAATTTTATGTTAATGTTTCAAAATCTGAATTTGAATCATTCTACAGAAATCAGTAATGGTAGGCCAACAACCTATTGGGATATCAAGTAAACTTGATTAGAAACAATATGCTTTATAGGAACGATCCTTGTTCCTATACAATCAATATCACACAGTTGAAATCTTCAGATTAGTTAACTAGCAACCATTGTTTAAAAAGTATTAAAATATTAAGAATATCATTTATTCAGCCCAGTTTACATCCTACATCATGTGGGATGTAAACCGCGTGTAGTGATGTATATTTGTAGTTCTGATATTTAAAAGTATACTTGATATAGAAGATGTCCGACCAATGTACTTTTACCGGCATCCACATGGCCGACAATAACCACATTTACAACTGGCTTTATTTCTTGAAAGGGTTGTTTTGACCTAAAACATCTTCTATTATAGTCTTGGATTGTTCAATAACCACGTATTCCAAATAACACCTATTTTCCATCAACAAGTCGGGGTTAGCAAATTAAACAACAGTCCACAGTAAATATATATAACAAAGTAACCTAGGTGACTGCACAACAGCACTTCGTGCAGCATTTAGAGCGGCTAGTCTCCTGCTACTGGAACTCGCTTTTAGCATTTGGTTCGAAGATTTGTTCCCGCGTATTCTCCTTTCCACATCTTCTGATATATGCAAGTTTTCCATCCGAGATACTTCTGATGAGTGTTCACCACTGCCATTCTAGACAAAACAAAGTATCAGTTGCGTAGCTCAATAATATTGAAGAACACTAGCACGCACTACAAATAAATGAAGTTCAGAAAGAGTAGTTTCTCAGTAAATAAGGTCATACAGTGCTTCATTCATTTTCCCTTAGGAAACCGACCGATGTTTGACTGGAGTTAATAAACAAAAGAATATCAGTTAAGCAATACAAAACAGCTACTTACCGTGTTAGCTTTCTCTGCTTCTCGCCTTATCACCTGTTCCTGAAGTCGGATCTCCTTTCCAGTACCTATAACTGACTTATGTTTTCCATAACTGCCTTCTGCTACCTATAAACTTCAAATATCAAAATACGGAAACTTGAAAACACCTTACTATAATTAAGGAAACTGTAACGAGAAAGGAAAAATGAATGGATGGAAAGCATTCATTTCCATAATGACCTTCTTTTTGAAGTCCTTGAACATATGTCGTTGTAGGGGAAGAATCCCCAGAGTCAACGATAACGTCATTAACCAATTCAGAATGGTCTTCTTCTAGAATGAAGTCCGAGATACAAAAACCGACTTTGTTATTACTGGAGGAGTTCATTTGCGATCGTTTATATATATATTCCTCTGCAATGCACTAACAATAACAAGTTCACACAGATATAAAACAGTCCTATGAAACAGAAACTGAAAGCTTATAAAATGATGGTCGATGTAATGAGCTTCTCTCCAAATTATGTGATCAGATATACTCTTGTCTCCTGAATTTTACTCAGTGTCAAGGAAGTAATGAATTCTGTCAATACGAAGTATGAGGTTCAGATTACTGATCTAGAAAGGGCTACACAAGGAAAGAACAAATGAGGAAGGATGACAATGTTAACCACCAGCAAATGATGGAATTTCAAGATATACGTACAAGTGTTTTAAAGATACTGCATGTAAATGACAAAAAACTAGAAAGAAAATACCCGCGCCAGAAAGAACTCCTTCATCGTCTGTTGAGATGCTGTACCGGTGGAATTCATCGTCATCAGCGTCATCACGTTCTTGAAATTACAGCAGCTGATAGCTAACCCATAATATCACTACTTATATATGAACTGTCTATTATTTTGTAGGTTAGAAACAAAAAGAAATGCAGAAGCTCTATTTTGATAAAGTAAGCAACCATGTATCTCGGACCACCCCGCAAATTGTTCTGATTCATGTAGAAGGATTCAGAACACTTTTTTTTAGGGAAGATGAGAAAATACCTTAGATATAATTTGCATTAAAGGCAGAATCATGTATCATAACAGTAAAAACAACACCAGTAACACTACCTTCGTCATAGTTCATATTACGAACATTGCGATGCCGCGACATCTCTGAACTGCTGAAAGTAACAGTTATCATAAATTAGTTTCAGAAAATTTCTTAAATATTTCACACACTTTTTGTATTACTATATCAGTGGCAAAGAAAATATATACACATATAGGTTTATAATTAGCACTTCTAGTAGATGACATTTTAAAAGAAAATACTTGAGGCAAAAAAAAAAAGAAGAAAAAGGTAACTTTAGGAAAAGTCTCAACACGAACATCTTACAACAAGGTTGAAATACCACTGACTAATAATCTACATGATAACAAAACGATAATCAGTGCCTGCATTCATGCAGTAACAATTCGTATTGTAAACTTTAAAAAATATGCACTCTGTCGATGCACTGCAAAACAGTCAATCGAAAAACTGCAACGAAACGTAAAACATTTAACAAACTGGATTCTTGCACTAAGACTGAAAATCAGAGAAACACTGGCCAACCGCGAAGTACCTATGGACATGGTGTGCCACAGATATTATTTGTTGGCATTAATTTACGGTGGTGACGCAGAAGGATATCATTAAATTATTCACGTAAGACATGTAAATTACTGCATGGATGTATGCTATGGTCCCCAATGAATACAGTCATTTTCAACAATATCCCTGTAATATGCAAAATTCTTCAATCCTTTAAATATCTAGTTCCTAATAATCTTACCATCCTTTTTTGAACTGCCTTTTCTTAATTGTTAACAGGGGTGCTGATACGCCAACATTATATATTTATTTACTCCATCTTGACAGTTACGAGCTGGAACTTACTCTTTGATTTGATTGTTTTCTTTCCATATGCATAATGTTTATTTTCAGAATCCTCTCTCCTAATTCATATTTCTTTTCAACAGTTGCCACTGTCACGCACTGATAATTATAAAACTTTACCAATTTCCTATACAGCTTTTTCCCTCACAACTTTTTTTCTCTCTTCCTTGCTTAAGTGCTTCCTTATACGCAATCCGAAAGTTTAGCAAAAATTTCAAGTTACTTCAAACTGTTACTAGAACATAACATGTCGCAGTGCAGGATGACTTTGGTCCACTGCATATTACATTCCGAATATTCATTCATGTGTTGCAACAGTCAAATTTTTAATAGTAGATCAAAACAGAAATATCAAAATTGTGAAACAGACGAATGTTCATCTACTACTGCACTTAGCACCATGTATAATGGATACTACCATTGCTTGGAAAATGAAGCAAAAGGTTTGCACATTTGACTTTGTTCAGTAATATAATAATAAAACAACATAAGAGTAGTGAGAATGTTTATGTCATACGAGAGTTCCTGGTGGGGAATGATGTCGGGGACGAGGTGACGAAGAACGCAGCACTCCCATTTCAACTAAACGATCCACACGGGTCATTAGCGAAGCAGTTGAAAATCGTCTTTCTTTTCCATTCTTCTCAAAATTCAGTTAGTCAAATAAAGGACAGGAAAAACACAAGTAAAACTGTACAGACGCTCAGAAACACCAAAAAAGTGATCCTTTTTGTTGTCTAATCTCCTCCACAATAGAGAATGGTATTTCGAAATGCAAAGAAGTTAAGCAACGGAACATCTCTACAGCGTACCAGCAGAAATTCATCAAAATATGAAAAAAACTATCGCATGATTAGAAATCTTCATTTTTCTACATTAATATAGTATTTAACACGGGAAACTTACTGCAGAATCCGGGCTGAGGCTAATACTGCTTCCTAATTGCAGTCGTAATGACTTTTCAGATGCGGTATCGGATATAATATTCACTTGATTTAAAGCCGGAGCATTTTTCGGCAGAGCATCTGAATAGGGATAAGACGAGCTGACCTGAAAACAATTTTTAAACAAGCTGCAATGGGATCTTATGCTACATTGCAGGATTTTTAGCACTTGAATGATCGCTGAAAAATAAAGGGAAAAAAAGCCTGTGGGCTAAAACTCAAATCAAATTCCTTTCCTAAAGTAGAATGTACAGAGTTCCAGGATTGTTTCTTTTCTTCACCAAGATGATCAAGACAAGGCTTTTCAAAGGTGGGGAAGTTCACAATGGGGATGAAGTTGTTCTTGAAAAAATTAGAACAGACAAAGTATTATGGAAAAAGCATACTGTTGTTGCATTGAGTGCAGGATGAATACGCTGCCGCCACACAATGGAATTACATTCTGGATAAGCCACAGATGCGGCTGACGACAGTATCGAGCTCAGTGCCAGATCTCTGGTGAGAATACCACCTTCCTGGAAAGGAAGATTTGAAAAGGAGGAAGTTTCCCATTCTAAAAAACCATCTGTTAACGATATATCTAGGATTGGTATCTCACTCTGAAACTTAATATTCCCTCTTCTATCCTTCAGTTTCTAGTTCTACAGGTAGAAAAATCTAGACGTTAAATAGAAAACAGAATATCTAAGGAATGTAGTTTTTGTAATGATAATGGTAAAAAAGAACTACATCTGGAAACTTACAGCTATGCTCGCTGGCCGCACCCATCGAAGATAACATTCGTCCCAAAAATGTACATCAACAGGAGAAGAAGAAGGTCGTATCACACAAGCTGATATTGAATCTACAATTAGATAAATTTTCCATTTAACAGCGATGCGAAATCTTGCTGCAAGGCATACTGCACAATGTCTGAAAAATGAACTTACCAAAACCAAGCAAAAGATTAGCCGAATAAAGAACGTTGGTAAACATTAGACAGTACTTCGAAGTATAATACTGCGAAAGAGGAAAAGTTGGATCAGTTTTGCAAAGCGCTAATCTATCGTTCACTGAATTGCAAGTTAAACCGCTGCAACGTAAGGATATGAAACAATAGAAACTTACTCGAAATAAAAAGGTTAAGTATGATATACTGAAAAGGTTCAGAAAGAAGTACCATACTTAGAATATTTATATAATTCTCTGATTAACAAACATTAGTATATCTTAATTTGATTTAAATTATCAGTAAATAAGCGGAAGAATTAACTTACGAGGCGAGACCAGTTATGGAAAGATCCCAAAGCGCAATCAATAAATAATGTGAGTATTCAAATGAGAGTGGATGAAGACGTATCAGCTGCGCCATGCAATCCAGGAACAAAAGGAAAGTTGCTGTACAAGCTTGTGGCCGCGAACGCTGTAACATATTGCCAAAATTATAAATACTACCTGTAATTTACAAGACTGTTTCTTTAGTAGATAAAATCTTAAACAGGACCGCCTGACCTGCTGAATAAAACAGCCCACTAAAAATTATTCATTAATAATGAGTATGCAAAGTATTGGAACCGGGATATTGGCTACAAGAGTGCAGCCAAACATGTTTAATCCAAAGGGATGTCCAAGTGCGATCCACTCTTTCTCTATGAGAGCGCTGAAACCAGTTATCGTTCGATAGAAGCGATCCGTACAAACTTGAACCAATGATGCCACTACTGCCGATGTGTTGAACCCATCTTCGTCTATAACACTCTTCTACTATGTCATTAGAAGTACACTCATATTCCTTTCAAAACCTATTTAAGAAAATCTTTAGGAAAGTGAATTCGATTGCTTGGATCTAAACAACAATTAGAAAACTATGTGTATACGCACCAAAGTCATGCTCTACTTTTCATTTGTCAGTGTCAAAAGGAAAAAGATTCAAACGAAGATTTCAAGAAAGGATTCAAGTGTCTTATAATGGAAGACTCAAAAATTTGATAATAAACAATAAACTGTTTGATAAATGTACAGAATAACCTGTCACGACAACAGATCGCTCACTATCGACGAGTCGATGAATAACTTTACGCGACAACTGAAGGCAGCGAAATACTAAGGCACACCAACCTGTATCATCAACCAATGTGTACCACTCTTTCTCCCTTTCAACAAACCGCCCTGCTGAGTCTGAAGGTTTACTATAAGAACAACAGTGATTATCTGTTAGTTACTAATTCGCATTTTGTATGACTTTTTACATGTACGGTTCAATAGAAAGCTGAAAATCGCTGTTTTACATAACTTTATTCCCTATTCCATATCTGTATCTTTTTAAACTTGACTTCGACTTCCAATAATATTTCAACACAATATAGAATAATAAATACCTATAGAACAAAGTTCGCGAAGCTTTTCAAATGAAGATGATATGCGTACAGCTGATATGTCACAATCAATTACTTGAGGGGGTCGACAATGAGGATGAGCCTGGCATATTGGCCACAATACTCTATAATCATAGTGTTAGGTATCAGCAAAATAGTTCATTCAAATAAAAAAAAACGGTCGCCAATGAATAAATGAATGAATGGCGCCACCTGAACCATCTTTTCGCCATTAGATTGTAAAACTTAGAGATAAAAGCATAAAACATACTTTTTCCATAGTTCTTGAGCATTAAGATCCTTGTTACAAGCAGAAGAACGAAGCAGTGCACTGCCATTTGAAGAAGACCAGCACCATACCTGAAACAAGATTTGTAGGTAGACGAAATTCTAAAAAAAAAAAAGATACTTCTCTTAACAATGAAAACCAACTTACCGGGAACCTACCATTATGCCAATTAGGTATTAGACTTTCATACACCGTAACATCAAAGAGATCACTCGGTACAACAACACAAAATGGATAGCTGCAATAATACATATTAAGCTTACGAAGTTTCACGAAGCGAATGGTGCAGTGAACAGAGTTTCGGCTACCATGCTGGAGATGACAAGAAGTACATACCTAGGCACAACTGCCTTCTGCTTGGACATTTCTGACCTCAAGAAACATATACGCCATCGTGTTTCATTTGCTCCACATCGCAGGAGTTCCTTTTGCCAGTCATTCCCAGTGTTATACGGCAGTGAGTTGCATGCTGTAAAAATTGGTAACAAAAATGAGCCATTCAAGAATGTGATTAGAAAAGTAAAAAGATGGGAAAGACTAACCTTTTTTCATCTTGTGGTGAAAGATTAACCTGTCATTTTCATTCTTCTATACAATGTCACGTCTCATTAAGACGCAATTTTCACGTCAATAATGAAATGTATTCTTCGTAATTGAAAACGAACGTGGTCAAATATCAGTCTTTCGAAACAAATCATGATAAACCGTTCCGTTTCACTATCTCGATTAAATGATTGGGATTGCTTAGTCTTAGTTGAATATCAAATAGCAACGCTCGATAGTGCTAAACTATAGTCATGAATTGCAAGACAGCGATAAAAAGATCGTGAATGAGCAATGACGCAATTCTCAGCTAGGAAAAATCTTTAAAATATGCCTGCTTGTGATGTTTTTCGAAATCCTTCGCAAGAAAGTTGCATCAAATTGGAGAGGGAAGAGGGACGAGAGAAGTGATAAATATTATTTGCGAGATTTACAGCAAATTGGCTTCGCTGCAAATCGAAGGTCCATACTCGAAAATCCTGAAACAATATCTCTCTCCTTCAGTTATCAGAACAGTAAACTTGGAAGAAGGAAATCTGATATCTTTATGTTTTTTTGAAAAAAATCTGAATTTCTGAGCCAATAAAGGGAACTTATTTTGGTGTATATTTTGATCGACGAAATAATATCAAGTTGTGAGGCTGGAGCTGTCATTAATCGATACTTCTTTGGGGAAGTACGCGAACGACTAACTGCAACATGCAGCAATCCATAATGAAGTTGTATTAATAACATGCCAGAATAATGGTTTTGTGCTTGTAAGTGTTATTTAAATATATTAAGATCGAACTCTGTTGAAATCAGAAGAGTTAGACACCTTAACTTTCAAACTAATTAAAAAGTCATTTCTCCGAATAACTGTAGTAGGAATGAAAAATTAACCTGAAACGAAATATGAAACACAAACCGATGGGTGTAGGAGAGTAGTGTATAGCAGCAATGGAACACAGTGGTACCTGATGGTCATCTGTAAATAAGATGCTCCGACTACAGCACGGGTCTGGTGGCTAAAAAATGAAAAAGCTGCAAGGCAAAAAAAGAGAAACAAAAAATATTAAACAGTACAAAGATGTAAATAATATCGAAAGGTAACTTTAGGATAAAAATAACGTGAAAATGTACATGAAGTATAAGTACATGAAGTAAACCTTCTGAGTAAGTGGTACAAAACATATGCGAAAATTCGTGCAGTAAAGCTTCCCGAAATAATTTTCCTGGAAGGGTGGATAGAGTAATACATCATCGCACTGTGATGACACTATCTCCCCTAAAAGCTTAACAATAGAATGCAGCTTCAGAACATTTGTAACTATTGAGCAAAGACATGCAAGTTACAGACTGTATGCAATCAATCTAGATTTCTACGACACTCACCGCTTAATAGGGAGAAATTAGGTGCTTCGTTGACATCCTTAACCTGAAACTTCATATAAGAAGACTATAGTTTGAAAAATTATATACTGAAAAAAAAAATAAAGGAAACATAACAAACCGCTAGAACTTACGTTCATGTCTCTTTTTTCAATACATACAGCATTCTTAGTATGTTCTAAATAATAGAAACAATATCAAGACTTGACATCAAAAACTAAATCCTGCTCACAAATAAAATAACAAACCGTTGTCAGAGTGTCGTATGCTGCTACATAAGAACGAAAACTATCGCGGTGTTGCTGTTCGTCAGATGGATGCAATAGCATGCTGTTTATGGCCTTGGACGTTACAGCCACAAACTGCCATTCGAACAAAGCTTCAAGCAATATTACAATTATTGCTTTATATACATATATATCATATTCACATTAAAGATCTCAATCGTTCACCAAATATAAACGTGTAAGTGCACAACTCAGAGTAGTCCACGTAGGAGTGCGTCATATACGTGTACTGCATATTCCTTGCGCATTGCATCATATAAATTTATTGAGGTGAAACATGTGAAACCTCACAGTAGAAAGCAAGCGAAATAAATATCGCACAATGATAACAGCTCAGCAACCAAAAGAACGAAAAGTAGCACCTGCACAAGTTGTATAACTACCGTTGACGAAATTGAGCGAAAATAGCTGGATATTTCAGTGATTCCATTTGCACATGATAACTCCCTGTATCTACCTCTCCTTCATTTGATAATTATTGCCTATTACCAAAATATATCGTTTCCTTACTTTCTCCGGATGAATGGAGAAGTCCTCTGACAATTCTGTTCTGATTTATATATACTCATAACGAACTACAACTTATACACATATTTAATATTTACACTTATGGAAATACATCCTTCTATGTTCCTTAACATCAATCCCGTACGTATGAACACTTGGGCATGATCATATTTTTGGTAACTGTAATAATCATTAACAGAAAAATAGGCACTTGAAAAAGCTCAGCAATAATTCATATCTATGACGAGCATTATCAGCAACAATAAGCAAGATGAGGTTCCAACTCGACAGATCGACTAATTAATCATCGATCAGTCGACTTGAAGCTATTGAGATCTCTCCCATTGATGAGTAAAGGATCTTCAAGAAAACTTTGTGGATTTACGAAAATCATTATATCGATCGATGAGATTAAAACCCAAAAGCTTTTAAAAGGAGTAATCTGTCTCTTGGTCCCGTCCTCGGATAAAGCTAATGTGATAAATTGATAAGATTTAAATAGTGATAGACAAATAAGCGTATAACAATTCATCGGAACTTTCAGAAATGATGTGCTTTCCTCGTTGTTCCCCATTCCCCCAAACATGTCAAGCACTGGCTATTTCATTCACAGGCTAATGTTGTTCATAGCAACCACTTCTCAATCCAAAACAACCTAGGCGAGATGCGATTTACGATCAGTGCATAGTACGTACTGTTCCCTCCATAAGTATTTTCTGAAAATAGCACAAACATCAGTTTATAAACAAAGCTATTGTTTAGAAGCAAATTTAATATTCCGATGAATTGACACAAGAGAGATGATGAGACGCACTATTCAAATCACCTCCGGAACTTTACAATTTAGTTAACAAGTTCAAGAATGAACAATGGAGACAGCATTTGCATAAATGAGTTTGAGCCTTTGCAAGATAATAGTGAAAGAGGGCCGAATGGATGGTTCCAGTATCCATGCATCATTCATTAAGCGGGATATTTCAGTTGGGCATCCTTCCGGGGGTTCCATTCTGTAACCTTTCTCGATATGCCGTACAACATCTTGGATTGGCTAAAAAGAATTTTTACTGGTTGAATATTGAAGCATATTTCATTTGAATCCGATTTTACATTCTCCTTTTTATCCCTCCTTCTCTCTCATTTATTTTTTGCTGAGATCAAAAAAGTAGTATCAAAAATTCCAGTTCATGATTTATCTGCACAATCACGTTTTAGAGCGAAATCGACCACTGTTGGTAGTACTACCAACTGATAAGCACTCTCGGTTCCGAAAATATATATATATATATATACGACTACGCGAGAAATTGTAATAGACAAATAAAATGATTGCTAGCTTTTGAACTAAATATGTTTGTTATGACTTAATTTTTCTTAAAATAGAAATTAGTATAACCCATAGACTTACAATGCGTGGATAAGGTACTCTACCAAACGAAAATATTTCCCAAAGTAGCACTCCAAAGGACCAGACATCACTTTTCGTCGAAAACTTCTAAAAGAACTTCGGTATGTATTTATTAATTATTCCTTCATCCGGATTATCTAAGTTCTGCACAGTAACTCATGAAAAAAAATGTGCATTTGTTAAATTGTACATCTTTACATTACGCAATTTCTTGAATTTAACAGTATTCAGTGACCCATCTCAAGTACAGGAAACTATTGATATCTGGTTACAAGCCTGGCTAATCCTAAACGAAAATATCTCGAGGTCAGGAAAGAAACTGAATGCTAACGCTATATCGTAAAGCTTCAGGCGCAGTCCATTTGATAGGGAACTTGCTGAGAGCACTTTCTGCATATTGACATTCACTGGCATCTTTTGCGAGTCCAAAGTCACTTATCTTCGCAGTAAGTTCATCATCCAACAACACGTTTCTTGCCGCTAGGTCTCGATGCACTACGTTTTTCATTTCTAGGAATTTCATTCCTTCACAAATGTCAACCGCAAACTGAGTTAATTGAATTTTTTCCACCTGATGACGCCCACGTGAACGTAGAAAATCCACCTATAAGTTCGTCTGTTCGTAAGCAAAAAGAACTATATTTCTAGAAATTTTATAAAAAACTAGGACAAGAATAAAAAGAAATGCGAAAGTATGTTAAGTGACTTGCAAGATTTCCATTAGCCATATATTCCGTCACCATGAACATTTCTCTAGCATCATCAATGACAACACCCAACAGAGCCACTAAATTCATATGTTTCAAGCCACTGAAAAATAAAAAATTTCAATGAAGTGTCATATTTTTTTCTACAAAAACTGGAAAGAGTATTGAAAAGATTTACTTGCAACAGACTTACATCATAAATTTTGCCTCATCCAGTAATGACTGTACCATTTCATTACGCTTCAGAACTTTCACTGCCACTCTGTGACCTTCGTAGTCACCCAAAAGCACATCTAAACAACTAGAGCTTCAACTTTCTAAGTAATAATAAAATATTCTAGAATTGAAAACTTTTCAGAAACTACTCGTGCAAGAATTATGAGATTACATGGCTTACTTACAGTTCACTAATTTGGTAGTGATTTACTTCTTAAACGTTTTATTAAGCTTTTGAAGACATAAACTACTCATAATATAAAAACGGAAAGCCCATGGACAAACCTCCAAACTCTCCATGACCAATAATGTCTCCAAGACATATTTCACTCCGATTAATAATTAATGAAGTTTCATGGAAAAGACGTATTCGATCTTCTAACGATTCATTATCCCTTGCAATTCGATATTTCTCACTGATTATTGGTGTTATAAGGCGATGGCACAAACCATCTGCATCTCGCTTGTAATGCTGGAAGTATGCAAAATTATGATCAGATCGGTATGAAAAAAGAGAATTAGCAATAAAATGAGTTATCTGCAACGCGTCAAACTACAATTAACTAAAAATTACACTAAAAAAAAGATATATGATAGCTTACCGCTATCAGCTGTGTTAAATTATCAAAATTTTCTTCGTGGTCACATGTAAGAATGCCGTTTAGCTGATAGATTCTGCAAATTACTACAATTACTCACAATTATCACTGCTTTATGCAACGAAAGGAATTTATTACCGCAATGAATACTCACAATACGAGCCATTTATCACCTAAACATGCTGATCAATAATATTACTGCAATAACTGTCGTTTTATGATACTCTTAAAAAAATGCCTGTAATGTTCCACTTTGCCGTTAAAGGCCATACATAACGTATAGTCTCCCGGAAAGTTTGTAGAATCGCGAACAAGAAACGTCCCATCAGTCTGTCCGGACAATATCCTAAAAAATAAATGAAGTGGAGAAAGAAAGAAAGATAATTTAACGAGAACAGAAAAGAAAAAAGGATTTCGTCTTACCCTAAAGGACTTTTTGCACACATCAGCTAAGAAGAAGAAGCTGTTCGACAATTTGTCAAAAGTTGCAAAGTCTCTGCAGAAAAGAGCTAACTTTTCTGTATGTTCACGTGTGATATTTCCATGATACCAAGGCATCGGGTGTTGCTCCTTGCTGGCCACATACCGCTTGTCTATATTGCCACCCAGACTGGTTTGCTCTCCATTCGTGCTTCCCCCATTCTGAAGTTTACTACTACCACAATCAGCACTGTTAAAGCCATAGATTAATGACGTGCATGATCCTTACAGTGAATCTTGACAATTACTAAGTACTGCATAGCACACTTCAATAATTCAATATATTGTCAAATAACAATACAGTACACTGTTCGTTAGTCTGCTGTAATGCAGTAGAATATGGTATTGTGGGTACTTTTCATCTTTTCAACTGTTGACCAAAAATTTTCATTTATTTTTTGGTCACTTTCTAATAACTGGATGGTTTTAGTCCATCTAATCAGAATTCATAAAGCAGTTCTGTGCCATTCAGATATGATCCATCACACGAACACGTAAAAAAATAAAAGAGGAATACGTGGATGATATGATATGGAAAAGCTTACGGGAAAGGAACCTGCTAGCCGTACATTGTCGTCTTTTCGATAAGTATTATCATTCATCAGTTGGGAGAAATAATACTGATGATATGATACTGGAAACAACACTTTCGCCTCCCACTTCCCTCTTTAATATTCTGAAAATCAATCTAATATAATTCGTACATGAACAGAAACCGGAATAAATAATAAAAGTGTAGATTCCTGAAGATTTGAAAGTTAAAAAGGGCAGAGCACGGAACGTCACGCTCCACATTTCCATCCACGAACAGGCGGGGAAAGGTTGACCTCAGCAGAAGAACAGTGAAATTCCATCAACCATCTATCAAAATGGAGGACTCAGGGAAACAGCTCCCGTAGGGTGACAGCAGTCGAGAGAGACAGAGGGCAGACCCACTCGTGGGGATGAGTGGTGGTGGTGGTGGTGTACTCTGGCCCTCTCTCACTAATGAGGGACGAGATAAGAAGAGTTATGTTATGTCAACAGGTTGTCATCCCTTTAAGTGATGTGACGATGAATTCAAAAGAGGAACTTGAATATTTCTGGAAGTGACTGCGCAGAAACTGAATGGTACTCAGAGTAATGTGATAACGTTAAGTTATTCCACACAGATAATATCCCTTTTTTAATATACATCCCGATAAGAAATATATGGGGAAGAAGTCAGTTCGGAGCAAGTTGAACAGCGAAAAATTTTCAATAAATGAAGAAGAAACGCTCCAATTCATTTCCTTCCTGAGGCTTATCCTGAATAAATAAAAATAATGTCAGATCTGATATCTGCTTATTGGAGAATATCATGAACAAATTACTCAACAATATGCAATATATTATTATACCTTTCTGCTCTGAAGAAGTGATCAATGACTGACACCACCTGTTCACCAACAGTACCTCTCTGCTGCTTCTTTTCACGGTAAAACCAGAAAGTTTAATCTGGCAAATTGATACAAAGAAACTTGGTCTGATTTTGCTACTGAAATTTTATGCCACGGATAGAGAGAGTATACCAGCGTAATGTATCACGCTTGGGTGTACGTGTACTCAGTGATACATACGTTACATGCAGTGAAGTACAACACTTCTTTAGGATAAATTGCCTTACACTGGATCACATTTCGGGAACAGTATTGTCAAGCACGGCAGACGTTTCCGAAATGATTATTCCCGCGGTATACGTAATATTTGTCGGCAGTATGTTCTTTGTTATCACCAAATCCACATATTAACTGTACTCTTCCTCGATATAGCCAGTTATATGTGAGTCTGTTACTTTCCATTCAATGTAATGAAATTCAATACTTTTGTTTGTATATTTTTTACAGCTTACGCACAGCGAGCTTCGAGGTTATCATTACAACATGTCTAGTGATGTTTGTTGAGCTGAATGTAAATCTTGTTTGGGACTATTACCAGTAATCAGTTAAACCTTTCGCAGAACTTTTTAGTCACAATTTTGATTACTGTTCCCTACCGTTTTCTGGTTCCTTTTCCAAATAGGTTAAAGCTCATACTACTGATAGGACAGCCTCATTCACTGTACTCAGAACTCAATCATCTCCATCTCCGCTCATCTTTCCAATAAATGGCATCAGCTAACTTACTAAATTCCTTATTTAATGATATAAAGCATTTCAAAGCCTCACTTCCTACCTTTTCTACAAGGTGCGCTTTCTGCAATATCGAACTATTTTGCTTGGTTACCTTTCTACTTCAAATTCGACAATCATTGGCTACATTTTGTACCGTAGCCGTGCTATTCTATCATATTCTATTTTCCATTTCGTTTAGTCTGCTTTATCCATGTTAAGCCTTCATAACGGGAAATGAAGCAATATTTCAGTAACAATCAAATTTTATGACCTCAGCGATTCTTCTTTACTAAATCGCTTTTGTTTGGAAAGATCTCACATCTGGAAGCATATTTGATTATCATTTGAAATTCTTTGGGCCATGGTGATTAATTGGTGCATAGTCAGAGGGAAAAGCTGAAAAGACATACTAATTAAATTGCTATTAGCCGTAGCAGCATGAAATCTCTTCTTTTCCTTGCAGGAGCCATGAGGAATGAGAAAAGGAGTAGTACAAACTTTGCAACTGTCCAGTTGTAAAATTCATCCCAATAATATTATCCAGAGAAAAAATGAAGTCCAAATAGTCGTTATGAGGACTGATATTTCAATTCGCCATTCACTGTTCACTTTTTTCTGAGGTGGTACACTCTCTGTTATTGTAAAATCTACTGTTATGGTGTAGCTTTCATCATCTGTATAAATAGAATTTTCCTGTTTTTTATTCGTTTTGTCCTCTTGTTTTTGTAATATATTTTGATGCCAATAAAAATGCAATATTTTTGCCATCTTCATGACATAAATATTTGGGTTCGATTAAACTTTCACATATCTCCTGGATCACAGGGAAAGGATGATGTTAAAAGGAAGAGGGAAGAATCCATTCCGAGAGGAGTACTCGGTTTCCCTAGCTATCTGAGAGAAGAGGAGAAAAACAGTAATTCGGGTAACATGCATAAATTTTGGAAGTACATGAAGATAATTCATTTCCAATTTATCTCTATGCTTTCTTCTTTCTGTCTTACCCATAGATCATGGCTAGTAGATTCTGTAAGTAATGGAAAAGAGGTAATTAGAAAATGTATCTAACATGAGGTAATTATGTATATTTTGGTAATACACATTATCTATCTACTGTTCGGATATTTCTCTTACAACTTTGCAATACTTTCATAATACCCCTCGCAACTGTTGCAAACCTTTTAGTAGCTCTTTGTCCAAGTGTTGGTGGATGATTGCTAACTTGAGCGTCTAGTCTAAAGCAAGATTAATGTTTGGCGTAAGACTCCTCTGGTGTTGCTGACCACGGGAAGGAGTTACAGAAGAGGTATGATCGAGTTGGGATGATAAAGCAATTTGTTGTTATCCCTGTTATTGAGGGTGGTTTTTGCTGAAAAGCTTATCATACTTTCCACTTCAAGAGGAAGAAGATGTCTCTTCCTATTCAACTTCTCTGGCTACTCTTCATTATTTTTGGTTCGTTGGAATTTTTAATTTTATCATTAAAGTAGTTTACTTTTTAATCGATCAATGTTGATGACTAATCACTAGATCTATCGCAATATTATAACTGCATTTTTGATCACGAAACTGTTTATAAAAGGGAACCGAATAATTTCCACGCTACGAGTTTTATCCAAACTTTACTTTTAAAGGTTTTCAGGATTTAGACTTTAAGGAATGTCTTTACTTAATACTTTTCTTGCTATATGGCATACTTAAAGAAATATTCGAGTTATCTTTTTTGATTGAGAAGAGAAAATTTCGTAGTAAAGAAATGCTTCTCTCAGTTGCATTAAAATGGTAATGTTACAATGTCTAGTAATACTTAAAATTCAAAAATCATATTAAGATAATCCTCAAATTAATTAATTATTTGGTTCAATTACAGTTGAAAGCCAATTATATGATGGATAAAATTCAAACCATCACAGTTAGTATTGGAAAATTTTAAAACTAAACTTTCACCTTTCAGATATGAGTGATGAAGCACTGTTCGGTATGAGTTGTGAGGAACACCAAGAAGAGCTCTCCGAATGGTCCCAGTGTATTATACCACATGGCGACTTGGCCGATGCAATCACTCACTTTCTAAGAAGCGTTAAAAACTTTGGATGTAAAGTTAGTTGATTTAAATCTCTTCTGGTGATACCACAATTTTCTGGCAATCACAGATTATCAGCATGAACTTTCCAGAAGTTCAATTCTGCACTATCAGTCGTTGTTTTCGTGAACTTATCAATTTGATAATATATCGCCGTTTTTGACTTTTATCTGATCTGATCCTAGCTAATCAATCTGTTCCGTCAATGCAGCAGGATTATCCGTTTAAATTACATGACATAGCCGATTGTTTATTTAAAAAAAAAAAAGAAAAAAGAAAAAAGAAAAAGGAGTTTTAAAAAAAATCTCTTTGCAGCTTCCACCACGAAAAGTGATCAAATTTGGACTGAACTTTTTGCGGAACAATTCGAATAGCTACTTGGAGCATCCATTATACAAACGTATCACCGTGCATAACTGCGGCAAATGTAGTCGACGAATTAGATGTTGCAAGTTGGTCTACTCTAGTGTGGTATCGTAACACATCTTTTACTATCACTGTAATGAAAATATGTTTTTATAGCACTAAAATTCTGCAGGCAGTTTAATAATCTATGCAAATTGGATAATTTTGGAATGAGATGTTGCCTTTCAGGAGATCGAAATCATTTCTAGCTCAAGCCTATGAATCAGAAGCATGTTTGGGGTCCGATGTTTCCTGCATTTTTGATCCTCTTTCAGCCAACGATTTACAAGAACTTAAGGTTTTTTTTTATTAACTTTACTGTTTTTATTCACATCAGCATTTCTTTCAATTAATAATGTCTTTGGTAATATTTTTTTTGCGATCAAATCGCATTTTTAGAATTTTTGAAAAATTTCCTTTCAGACTGGGATTAAACATGAAAATGAAGAGTAGACAGCAACGAATCGGTAGGATACCTTTGATTTGAGATTAAATTTTACTAACAAAGCATAAAAATTCTTCGAAATGATTCAGGAAAGGTATCCAGATGTAGTCGCACCGCAAGATAGATGTGATGTATCAGCTTACGTAGCCGCTGAACTGGCAACACTCACAAAAGGACCGGCGTATCAATATGTGGAACCACTGCTATGTCAAATTCTGGGCACTAGAATACCTGCTGTAAATTGCGTGTTGCATGGTGACAAATGCCATTGCTGTTGCTTCTCATATATCCCTCAAGCAGATGGCTACTGTCACCTAAGCAGTAACACATCATCTCGATGTCCTCCTCATCTGTAAAGTTATCCTCAAGCAAAATATCCCACTAAGTAGTGCTCATTCCCAGAGTTCAAAGCCATTAGATATCAGCTTACAGTAGTAAGCATAATCTTCTAGTACTTGAAGGAACAAGAGAAACATTAGCTTCAACACCAATTATCCCTATGAGAACGCTCGTTCTATTGCCATTAAAATTAACCATACAGAACCTGAAACAAGTATGATCCCCAAGTACTTGGAATCTTCCATTTGCAGAAATCCAACTTTAATGGCATTCTCTTTTGTGATATTAACGGACAAGTTGAGGAATTAAAAAAAAAAAAGAACCGTATCGTGAGCGCAAATTATTTCTGCTCGACTCACGGAGCCATATGACTGGCCATAGCACTGAAGTTAATATTTACCATTTCAACATAATGACGAATCTTCCCTTCCTTTCCTAATTGTTGCCTTAAATATTGCTGCCGAATAAATTTATAATTGCAAAATTCTCGTAAAAAAAGTGCAAGGAACTGAAGATTTCAATGAAAGTTTTTAATTCAACCTAATTTTTAAATGCAACATTAAAGCAAGGCAGCTAGCCAATAATAAATTTAAAATATACAATGTAGATGAGGAAGAATATGCAAAACTGATGAGCCTGATATGCGAAGAAGCAGAACCCGCGATAATATGCATAATAACCAGTAACTATGAGACTGTCCAATTACACTATAGCGCAACTAAATTTGCCAACTAAATCCAGAAATATAACAATAAATACTTTAAGAATTTTTTTTTCGATTATTTTCACTAGTAAAAGCTGCGAAATGAAAATAAACTTTGAAATTTGGCAGATTTTGCAAAAACCAACATTGGAGGTGTCTGAAAAGACAGCAACAGCTACATACATCGTACCAAAGAATTTTTATAATTCTTCACTACCAATGGAGAATACAAATCAGCATCGAAAACAAAATACATGAAATCAAATCATAGAGAAATTTCAATAAGTTGTCAACTTAAGGAAAAATCCTCGGGAATTCTGGAGATCTATGTTATCATCTCAAGCTCCATATTGATCAATAACAGTATCTGCGAGCAGATGCTGACTACCACGTCGAATTAATTCCCCGTTCAATCACGGCTCCATCAGCCACTCTATTTCCATTTACCGAATGGCTCATGTTAAATGCTGAAGAACCGAAAACAACCTGGATTCCAGGATATTTCGTTCGCTAAAAAAATCACACAAGCTCATGGAATGAAATGAACTACTCACTTTTTTTATTTAATGCTGGTTGGAAAAAAATGAAACAGAAACTAGATTTAAAGAAAAAGACGATTTGGAAAGCATAACCTGAGTGAACCAATCACAGCGTATATATATATATATAATCTTATTTCAGCTATATATATATATCTTATTTCAGTCTTAAAAAAAAAAAATTAACGACTGAACGAATAACTTACACTGCTTTCTGCAACTTTTAATGCAAATAAATGTATTTCTTTACAGGAAAGATAATAACGGCACTGCGAAACAGCCTTCAGCATGAATCCTTGAAACAATATTAAAATAGATAGCATCGTGATCGAAAATATATAAAAAATGTCTGATTCCTCTTTGAAAGAATAATCAAGTGATGGAGAATGTATGTGAAGCATGTGAATACTGAAACAACAGATTATTTATGGAGAAAGCTTTCAAGTGAGAAGTTCCCAGTGATAAAAGCCTTTCGATACAATTCAAATAACTGTCTCTCCAAAACTAACATCGATTTCGCTAGTGAGAGAGACAGCAATACACTAAGTGGCTTGTGCTAGATCAAGCTTTTAAAGACATACTCGTTGTTTAACCACCTGCGTATAAGAACATCTACTGTTTAATAACATCAATTTACAAATATTGCTAATTTTAAAAAGTGTAACTTACAAAATAAATAATGCTTCAACGTCGATCGCAATAATGTATGAAATAATGAAAGGCAACAGATAATAAGAAGCCCTCTTCTTGATTCCAGCGATCACTTGATAGTGAACAAGTATGCCGATTCCAAGATAGAGTAATAGAAAGGCTGTAATAAACATGACTGCTTTGAGAGTGAGAAGAATAAAGAACTCCAAATTGAATATTTGTAAACTTTATAAAAGACGAAAATTTCAAAACAAAAACTCCGTCCTAACAAATTTTAAAACAATAAAACAAAATGCTGTAACACTGAGATAAAAAAATAGCCAAGATTTATTAAAAAATATCTCTTGATAGAGTCATCCGAAATATATATTTCACATTTCACTCGAACCATTCAAGGAAAGATATAAAAATGTAATTTCGAACACTTGTTGTAAATGAAAAAAAACTGATAAATCGAAACAAATAAGAGATGATACCCAATGCTACGACATCGATTCCTGTCCTGTGGCTATACCAATCAAATTCCAAAAAAGCAGATATGAAAATGAGAATGACCGATGACATACCAAACCCAGCGGCAACCTGGTAAATACGTTCATGTGTTCAGCGTTCAATCAGTGTACTGCTTTTTGTAGGGAAACTTCCACCAGTTGTGACTAGCTGAAATGTGAAAAGCTTACCACTGCAGCTCTCTGAGCATGACAAAGCTTGAAGAATATAAACTTCGGATCGTTATCATCGAACTGTGCAATACAAATGGTAGACGGTCGTGGACGATCATCCAAAACGTCACCTGAAGCGTGCGATCAGATAATCGCTAGCAAGCACTGCATTACACGCCAAATTGACGTAATGAAAAGAAAACACGGAAATGCCATTTCATCGGATTTTAATGACCGGGAGCTATTGACACCAGTTCACTTAAACAGTATAGCTGTGCGGAACCGAATACTTCAGAAAAATTAGAAGATAACGTATTGCTGCTTACCAGGCACACCAAATCGAGAATAAGTAACCGTGCACTCATTCCGCTTCCCAGTGAGCCACTTCCAAAGAATGCTCATTGTCCCACTGCGTGAACACGACCACCACTTTAAAATTATTTCTGAAACCCACGTGACTCATCACGTAACTTCTCAAATTACATCAGGGATAACGAAAGTAAGAAACTGACTGGTAGACCAATTAACCCGGAAACTATAAGCAAACTGATCACTGCTAGCTTAAGCAGTGTTGTAGTCAGCAATTCAAGCCGAAGAAGTGTCCTGAAAGACTGCTGTGAATTTACAACGAATAGTGTGGATATTTCATAGAAATTTCATAAAACGTAGAGAGATTCTCCGGAATACCGGAATGAGTTCCGTCCTCCGGTATACTGTCACAGCGTGACAACTACCAGCTACACATCCCTGGCAACACTCCCACCCCCTCCCCTATCGATCCATTTCCACTTCTGTAACCAGCCTTCCGAGGTTGGTAATTATACTTCTTCGTTGTTTTGCTGCCTGCCATCTCCTTTTTCGTGTTGTTTTTATCTTATTTACTTGTCTGCTTAACATTTCACCATGCTCAATCGATATATGCTTTCTCCGCCTCACATTGGCCGCTCAATCGATGGATTGGTGGTTGTGCGCCTTGCGTGCTCTTCTGCCACGTCATGCCAGGTAACTGCATCACGTTACCTTCACGGTTCACCAGGTATTCTACTGGTGCTTACGGTAATTTAGATCAGTTACCACCACAGACAATACCTGGTTCTACCGTACCTTAAAACTTTCTCTAATTTCTTTTGCACTCACAGCAAACTAATGATCCGAGCATTATTCATTTCTGCGTCATTTGCGAACTCCGCGACCTGTACGTGACATGGATATTAAGTTAGATAGACTACACGCACATGACATCTACGTCTAGCAGATTTCCGCGCAATTATAATTATTAATTATACCCTCAAGGTTTTAATCCCTTCAAATCTGTCAGTGCTGAGCCATTTAGCATGACAAAATCACTTAGTTAATTAGGGTCACCAGAGGCCAGCTCGTTTTGTGAAGTCAAATCATAATTATTGTTGTACTGTAGGTCTTACAACTTGGTTAAACATGGTCATCAGAGGTCAGCTCGTTTCGTGAAGTCAAATCGTAATTATCGTTGTACGTACTGTAGGTCTTATAACTTG